>KV425920.1:226437-249637 GCA_001632375.1 Exidia glandulosa HHB12029
AACTTCTTGTGCTCGTCAAGCGTGCGCGCGCGTCGCGCCAGCTTCTTCGTCATGTTCCAGGCGTTTCGTCGCATCGAAGTCATGGCCTTCGACTTCTGGCGGAGGTGCCAGATCATGCCCTCGGGTCCGTGGTATGCGTGGTTCGCCTTCGCAGGAACGCCATGTTCCATGCGCTTGAGGATGTTGAGGAGGATTGGATTCGACAGGACTGACGTGCAGTGCGTGCACGCAGTATCCTGTGCTGCTACAGTGCGCGCGCACGAGACGGATCGCGCCCAGAGTGCAAGGTTCGAGATTCGGACGTCCCAGGGCAAGCCGTCCTTGTGCATCGCGAAAGGGTACGCCATATACGGATTACGCGCGCCGGGTAGCTTGACATGAACACCGTTGCAGACCTTCTGGGCATGTCCTGTCGCTGGAACAAGCGGTGGCGCGGGGCCGGTTGCGCTCGTTGCGCCGTTGGCGACCAGCGCTGGTGCGGGATGCGATACAGGCGGCCCTGGAGCGACGCCCTGTTGCACTACTACGCTCTCGTGCGTTGTGCCACGGTTCGTGCTTCCGTGAGCGATGTCCTCGTCGCCGAGACTGACGAGATGTTAGCACACACGAGCACTCGGTCCAGCAACACGTACCACAGGCGCACGCCCTCTTCGACGCGCTCCACGCGCATTGCCATCGCGTCTGCCATCGGGCCGAGGCGCGTCGCATAATAGTGCACGAAGCGCAGAAAACCGTCAATACCGTACACCCCGCGCCGCACCATGCGCGCGATTTCGCGCGGTCCGATCTCGCCAGGCCGCGTCCCTTGAAATGGTCCGTCAAGTACACCGTTTACGACCTGCCACAGCGCCTCCTCGTCGAGATTTGGGTCGTCCAGCAGCGCAGGATCCGCGGCAAATGCAGCCAGCGGCTCGCCGGCGACACCGACAGCAACAGTGGCCGGAAGACGCGCGACAAGGGAGCGCAGACGATCCAGAGCACCGAATATGCCGTCTGGGGCAGTTGCTGGACCTTCCTGGCGCTTGGGGACAATGCTGCTGCCTATCGGTGGAGCCGTCTCTAAGTCTGCTACACTGTAAGTCCCAAATTTCGATTATACAGCGAGCACTGACATATTCCGTCATCTGCAGTTAGGTCAATTGAACTTGCTTCGAGTCGGCTCGTGCTCGCGACAGCGGCAGGCGGCGGCGGCGATTTTTTCTTGAACCACTTTGCTACGTAGTTGGCGTTCTTCGCTTCGTCTTTCTTCTTCTTGTCCGCTTTAGTTTTCTGTTTAGCCCAAGACTTGCACTTGACAGAGTTTAGATGCTGTGTCATAGCATTTGTGCCGCCCATGCCAGGGTTAATATAGTGCCCACAGGCGATGCACACATTCGCGTCAGATGCGGGCTGGTAAAAGCATGAGCATTAACGAAATTTGGCCCTGTACGCGCCCTAGACTGACTGGCGGTGCACTAGAACTCATGCTGGGGTACTGGTGCGTGTTTGAGCGAGGCGCGCGAGAGGGGTGTTACGTGTACGAAGCGGTTCTGACAGTGTTGGCGTGAATTGCAGTCTATTTTGCCGCGGAACCCGGCAACAAATCCGCGGACAACACTGCCTCCGCCGAGATGCCGGCTGCTCGACCTTACGCTGCAAGGTCCTCGAGGATGACCTACCTACCTACGGCGATCTCCGAGGATTTGATCCCGGTGCCCCCTTGGACGGTGCACGTCATCTGCACACGCTACAAGGCGCAGCTCGTCGACACCGGTGCAATCCGTCTCCTCGGTCGTTTTGGCGTGCACACCGGGGGTAGAGTCTTGCATCGTCTTATTCTGGACGGTGTGGAGCTGCGGTTTGCCAGTCAAGTTGCGACCTTGGAGCTCCTTGCTCTGATGCGCGAAATCGTCACGCAGAACCTGAACTTGGAGAAATGGAGGTATGGTTACGGGCCGCCTGTTTCTGAGTACATCTGTATCTGGTAGCTTCTATCTCCTCCCTGCATCTCTATCGTGTTTCCATTATAATCGTGCATCGAACCATCAAGAGGCTACTGTATGATCTTGGACCGATCGCTCTGCGTAATCCCATGTCGTGTCCTGTTCTTCGTTCCCGGCCACGTACACTTGACCTTTTCAATACTTCAGCTCGCATGCCGAAGTCAACATTATGCGTGCTCTACTCTTCGTCTGTCGGCGTCAAGGCGCGCCATGGGACACCGACTTGGTCAAGTGGACCGAAGTAGATCTGTATCCAGTGATCCTGTATATACGCTGGAACAGTGACACGGCGCGGCTGATGATGTGTAAGTGAGAGCTTGATGGTTTCTGTATGACATGTCCTACCGAGAAGCGAGGATTACTCAACTTAAAGGGTACGAGTCGTGCCCATTCCTTCATCCGTGTACAAAACTACGATAGAGATTGGTTCTACTTCTGTAGAAGAGAAATGAGCAGATGACGAGGGCGGGAAAACGACAAGATGTATTGCTGTGAGACCGAACTATGACGAATTTATATATCAGAACGGACGCATTTGCGAACCGAATGAGCGTAGGAATAGGGACGGCATCGCACGAAGAACTGCGGACGCGAATAACGTTCTCGAGGATAGCTGGAGACGTTGGTTCGGACGGAGATGGACGGAGCAGGCTGCAGCGGAACGAGCCGACCGCTTTCTTCGCTCTTCCCATTTCGGTTTCCGCCTTTGCAGCCACGGCCATACATGCGGATATCCTGGATCGACTGCTACGCTCGACAGGACTTGAGGTCCGCTGGCTCTATACACGGGCGGCGCGCGACGCTCTCTTCAGCTTCGAGCGCAGTGCCGCATCTTCAACCTGCGCCTTCTGCCGCCACTGTGTCCCGTCCGCCTACCCGTCTCGCCCGCGTCGTATGCGCTCGTAATACCCAGTTATCGGTTCAGCATCGGCGCCGCTCATGCCACCGTGCTCGACAGCGCTTTTCTGTCGGTCGCGTATGGCAGGATGGCGCGGCGTGTCCGCGTGACGTTGATGGCAGGGCGCGGTATTGCTCCTCGCCACGTTACTTCAGTACCCGTTGGCGACTCAATCATTCAGCGACTGCACGATCAAACCATGCGCCTACCGCTGCGTGCTCGTATACATCCCCTTCGCGTTTGTCCACGCTCACTCTTGTTATCCTCTACGTCTGCTCAAGCTAGCCGCCGTCTGTCTGGAGTGCGACTGGTTCACGGGCACCGCAGTTCCACCCGTCGGGATACCGTTTTCTAGCGAGAAACCAACCGCATAGTACTGCCAAGCGACGATCCCTGTGAGCCAGGTTTCGAGTTCTGATCCCAGCGTAACATCGCGTCATCTACCCTCGGTCACGGCACGCGCGCGACTATAGATCGTCGTTTCTTTCCTTCCATCCCATCCCGTGACACCCAGTTGTCCTCAGTACCTTTCGAATGAACCATACGCCGGCTCCCTTTTTTACATCGTTTTCGGCGCCATTAGTGGTGGCTAGTACATCCCTGTGCAAATCGAAGGGATGTGCGATGCACCGCGTGTTTACGGTGGTGTAGAATAGGATTAGCAGATGATGAGCGCGAGTATGAATGATGCGGATGGATTCGCACTCGATAGAACGTGTCCAGCTTATACGTAGATTGGAGGAAGATGAGGGTACCGGATAGACGGGACGGACGGCGTAGTGTGCAACCTCGGAGCGTAGACCTCATGTACTGTATGCGAGTATTGTGGTTGGCTATACATTCATACACATCCTCGATTGAATCCCAACTCGTCCGGTCAGGACATGGACTGCGATCTCCAACGCGCCGTCTAAAGCGTGCGCAGTGAGACAAGACGGTCCGTTACAGACTGTCTACGACCGCAACAGTCCTTCCCTCTGTGCGACCGTTGCTTGTCATCCCGCGAAGAAAGCGCCGCGGCTCGGGAGGTGTCCGTATTACCTCCTACGTCCATACAAGCATCCCTGTTCTACTGTGGGGCGCAGAAGCAGATGATGAGTGCGGACGGGAAGTATGATGGGATGCTGATTCATGGTGAGCTAGTGTGCAAACGGAGGCGCGTATCTATACTGGTCCAGGTCCAATGTGAGGACGGGTCCGGCCCGTACTACTCAGTACCGCGGAAGCCCTGCGTACAGCGCCAAGACGTCTAGCTCTGAGATGATCAAGTGACGATATTTCTCGGCGCCTTGTAAGTATAGCGCGCGAAAGACGTGGACATCGTTTTATATACCAGCCGTACACGACTGTTCCACAGACAATCCTGGATACTAGAGCGAATTTTCTCCTGAGGCTGAGCTCTGCAACTCGGAATGTCAGGTGTTCATGGAATTGTGTGGGGTTCAAGTAGCAGATGATGAGAATGGTCCGCGCAGGAGCAGGAAACCGGGTCTGACGTCGGTTTTATAGTCGTACAGTCGGTCAGATGAGCGGGCATGGTGGAGGAATGACAGCGTCGTAAAGCGGCAAATCTAGAAGCACAAGAGCAGATACTGAGCGCAGTCCTGTTGGACAGAACACACATGGTCCCGCGCATGTGTCGACGAAATGCGTACGGTGGACAGCCAGATTTGATATACAGCCATGCAAGGCCAATGGCTAGCTGTACGTATGTCGCATTAGATCGATGACGACGATAGTCGGCACGGTGTGCAACGAGGTATATGAGCAGATGATGAGTGCGGGTTGCAAGGGTAGATTCAGAATTCCATGTTAAAGCAGAAGAATATCTATAGCCAGGAAGACTGTATATCGAACCGCATAGACGCACTGCATGAGATTTTGCATTGTTCCGTTTGGATAGTCCGGGGAGAACGAGTGAGGCACTGCGTTTGATTACGGCCCCATACCGACACTCGCCCACTATAGACCGTAAATGGTACATTAATTCCCCGTAATGTATGTGCGTCGACCCCGGTATTTCGTCGAGATTTTTCGTGACAGTATACTACCGGTAGGTCTCCATCCATAGCTCAGATACCCCGCGATTCGGCGGTGGTCGTCCAAAACACGACGGGGGAGGCGACGAGAGGGCGAGCTCGGCCGTGTCCGACGAGTTCAAACACCGCCGCGCACCTTTGTCCTCGTCGTACCGCCGTCGCCTCTTCCGATATATCGCAGCTACCGCTATCGTAGATGGTTCAGGAGAATTTGAAGGACTTGATATTATTGCTAAGCAGCTACCGTGCCTCGTCCAGGCTTACAGACAACGCCGTCGCATTTGCAGGCATTTGCTCACGTTGACACAACGGACGGCTACCACCATGTGTCACAGGGCGCCGCATCTGCCTCGAGACGACTACAACACCTTTCTCACCCCTTACGCCATTTTCAAATCCTACACTGACGAAACGGAAGCCCAATGCAGTCTGCGGACAACGAGCTGGAGTGTGAAGCGTACCGCCAACTACCCGCAAATCACATCCTCCCATTTTTGGTGCATAGCTGCGCATTCTGGGTGTGTCTCGATACTGTGTGGAGACAACGATGTGCGATGTTAATCGGATTCGAGTCGCCCCGCAAACCGTACCGTGACACTGATCAACTAGACTTGACTAGTAGCAGCTGCCAACAATGATAGGCCAACAGAATTACTCTATTTTAGTTTGATATGAACATCCTTGGTCCCTGAGTATATGTCCCTATTCGGGTACGGTTCCAGCGTGCGCTCAGGGTAGCTGGTTACTGACCACACTGCATTTCTTAATCCAGATTGTAACCAGTCCAGCATTTTCATACTGAGAGCCTGTCTAAGGGCGACATTCAACATATTCTTGTGTGCAAAGGTGTTGGATAGAGTCTCTCTCGAGGACATCCTAACGACCTCTTTTTACAGTGGTGACACGGTGACACCAACAGCACGTGCAGCAGCACTATGTCGGCCACGGAGGAGTAGCTTTACAGCCAAATAGAGATAGAGTCAGCTAACTTTCTATGATTCTGCCTGCAGTTGAACGACTCGGAAGTGCTCAGGCTGATGGGGCGCCGCTGCTCGCGATTACCACATCATTTGCGTAATTAAGTCATGATCGAATGGTGCTGACGAGGGGGAGTGACATAGTTGTTGTTACTATAGGTACTTGTGCGCTACGATACGACTTCTGAATCATGACGAAGTACAGCATAACAAATGACTAAGAGGTCAAGGGCTTACTGAAAAAAGGATACACTATGTATGCGAGTGTCTTACGCTGCCCTGAAGCTCGGACTTTTGAGTTTACTGCTTCCACTAGGGCCACACGTCCGAAAAAGCTCACTGTACTAGAGCTGCAGCCTTTAAATACGTCTGTGGGCGTCTGGGCATGGAAGAATTTGTTTTTAAGTCTCTTATTTCCATCTGAGATAAGTGCTGCAGGTGCAACGGGTGACAAGTCGCAGCCGCGGCGGCGGTACGACGAGGACAAGGTCGCGCGGCGGTGTTTAAACTTGTCGGACACGGCCGAGCTCGCCCTCTCGTCGCCTCCCCCGTCGTGTTTTGGACGACCACCGCCGAATCGCGGGGTATCTGAGCTATGGATGGAGACCTACCGGTAGGATACTGTCACGAAAAATCTCGACGAAATACCGGGGTCGACGCACATACATTACGGGGAATTAATGTACCATTTACGGTCTATACGCCCACCGAGTTGTGCCAACTCCGAGTACCAGTACACCGAGTGGATGCAGAGCGCATAGTCGGGCAGTATACAGGCTCGCCTGCCTATATTCGTGAAGCTGACGAGAAGTACAGTAACTGGACAGCGCGCTGGAGACAGTGCAATAGCGTCGCGCACTGCCGTCAGAGGCGTGTTGGCGGTGGCTGTTACTACTAGGGAACCCAGAACCTTCAGAGAAGTCGAAAGCAGCAACGGCAACCTCGATGCATGTCACTTGCGAACTTCGAAGCAACGTGGCGAGGACAAGAGTTAGAGTGGCGGCGTCAGGAACGGAGGTCTAGGCAAGGACCGCGTCTGACACGAGCGGTGGGGGCCAGGGCAGAAGGAAACGGACGTGTAACTGTGCAGCGTTGGATGTGACCAGAGCAAGAATGTGGACGCAGAAGAAGGGAACGAAGATGCGGAACGAGCCGCGCGCTCTCTCCGCCTCTTGTCTGTTTCGCCGTACGCGCCGGATACCTGCCCCGGACCCTCGCGCGCGACGACTGGACACTCTTTGGCCCTCGACGCGGCCACCGCTCACAAGCGCTGCCCGGGGCGATACCCATCAACGCGCACTCTGTTTTCCGTTTCATCTCCATGCGTTCGACGTGACTTTCGCCAGGACCTGCGCACTATCGCGTTGTCCCGACCACATCCGCCTAAGACGACCCGGCGCACGATATTGTGCCCTCCACTTACCGCGGCCGGACTAGCGTCGTCACCGGTTCGTCTGACATTATGTGTGCCGGACAGTGCTCTTGACACTCGCTTGGACTGTCCGACGCATCATGGACAGAGCTACGCGCGCAGTGTCAGGACGCTATGCCATACCCATAACGCGACGTTCTTCAATACGATGCTAGTGCCCTTCATACCGTCGGAACGGCGTCGCCTCGCGCGTGCACGCGTCTAGGTGTACCGGCTGGTACATCTCCTGGCCACGCCTTCATAATAGACCTGTTGGCCAGTAGTCTTTTCCTAGCGCGACTTGACGATCGCAACTTATCCATACCGCGCAACGGATACGACACCGGCTTCCCAATTGCTACCATTCTTTTACCGCTTCTGGATTACGTTGTTACGAGGCAGACTCGCAGTCATAAGCTCGTCCGTCAGCGCGGCATCACTACCCGACGTGGCTGCGCGACAAAGGCAGCCATCCGTTTGCGCCTGTACGCATGGGCGCATCTTCGTCAGTCGGATATGGACCCAACGTGCCGCAATGGGTGTCCTACGTGGCGTCGAGAACAGTATCGCCGCTCGACACGGTCCGCACTTGTCAGCGTCGCGGCTGCCCAGCGACTAGACATCCACTCGTCGCTTCGCGCTCGCATGTCCATGCATCCTTCTGCCACACCGGTGCTCACGCGCGTCGCTTGTGGTTGGTCTCCAACCCGCGTGGCCGCTGCACACTGACTGTCTTGTTGATCCGCGGTTTGATTCAGTCAGGCTTGGACTCGGAGCGCGGCTCGGAGCGCGGTTTGACGCCGGGTTTCAGCAGGGTACCAATTGCACTGAGCCCCTGCCTGGCCGAGGGAGGCGTTGACACATGATCCCGTTCCTCGCTTCCGTCTTATTGGTGGGATCTGCGACACGCGCGTGGCGCTTATTAATTCTGGTTTCCGCACTTTTCCCAGCAATTCATCATGCTAATACACCGTGATACATGGGTCCAGTCCATCGTCTCTTCTCTGTCGCGGGCACTATGTGCAGATTGCGCATGAATGTCATGAGGTGTACTTCCTCAAATGGTGTAGAGTAGGAGTAGCAGATGATGAGGGCGGAGGGTGGACGATGTGGATGGACTCAAAGTCCGCAGAACCGTGTTCGATTTATGGTTGTAAGGAAGCCGGGACGGAATGTACAGTTCCGAGCTGGACGTGCGAACGAGGAGCTCAGGTGTAGGGAACATTGACTGTATACGACCATGGAAAGTGGACTTGCGTACAGTTTCCTGTGTCCGGACGTATGGACTGTGGTCGTGAGTCAGTATCATGCGCAACGCGCTGTAATGGCGCTAGCGGAGGTGCATAGCATTTTTAAAAAGACGGTGTCCCGAAACGGTCTAATACTCGTACAAGTGCTGCACCGTGAAAGCCGTTCCGTTCGGTTATCACGCCGTCCGCGAAGCGAGCGACACGTCACTTCCCCTTGCAGTGTCCCTCTTCAAGTTGCTCATACGTCCATGACAGAGAATGGCCTGGATTGTGCAATCGCTCACCTAGATCAATGAAGAAGCTGTTGCAGTGTGTTGCGGGGTACATAAGCAGATGATGAGTGCGGACGGGGAGGGGGATATGGTCCGTGATGAACCAGTTGCGTGGATTTTTGTACTTGTGAGCTTTCCTGACATGTCAAGCCCGGCGGAACAGGTCAAGAGCTTGTATGTGAGCGGATGACCGGTACGCGGCTCGCGGGACTGAGTGGGAAGGGCGACTGCATCGGACCGGAAGATCTCAGTGTTTTGCGAGAATAGAGCCCTCAGCGCGCGTCTCCACACAGTCCTTCAAGATGAGACTACCGTTCCTTGGATAATCTAGTTTCCCGGTAATACTTAAGCGCACGAGATGCAGAGCGGGGTCCCAGGCCATGTGTAACCGTTATTGAGGATCTGATATCAAGTTCAGTGGTGCTAGTAAGGACCAGCTTGAGAGGTTCTGTGTGCCGGAGTAATCTCGCGTGTACGTAGGAAATCCGGACACTCGGTTATGGGCGGTAAAACCAGCAGATGATGAGAGAGGGCGGGAGTAGTCCAGGAGTGGTCCGTGCGTCCATCGCCGACTTACGAGAGCATGCTTAGTCTGTGCAGAGACTTTCTCCTATTCCAATGGAGGGTTCCGCTTCAGCGTGTTTTGGGCTATACTAGCAGATGATGAGTACGAAGCGGAGGCCGAATACTGGGTTTCATTATGAGCCGGTTGTACACCTGAAGGCGCGTGTTTGTACCTCGTGAGATTTATGGATAGGTAGGACGGTCTATGCCTTCTAGGCTGCGGAGCTGCCGTCTGCTTTGCAGCGCGACACGACAATTATCGGAATATGTCTGTCGAAACTCGAAGCGGTCCCGGTTGAGAACACGGCCAGAGATGACCGTCTGCGTTGACAACATGTATAGCAGAGGCTGCTGTAACTTCCTACTCTACGTATGGATATACGCAAAGTGATGGCAGACGAAGAGGAGACAAAGTTCAGACCGTTGCTACCGCCTGGCCGTTCATGCGCCCCCGTCTCGAGTGCGGGACCGGCATTGACAAGCAGACAACGGCGAGTGTCAACTTGGATGGTCTCAGAATAGCGTACAGTATTTGAGCTCTGCCGTAGAAGAGATTTTCGTGTAGTTTGTACAGATGATCTTACGGGGCGAATAGCGAATCTCCAACGCAGTGGTGTGACATGGTGTACGAGCAGATGATGAGAGCGAAGCGGAGACGGCGACATAAGACGGTACGTCTGCGCATCGAGCAGTTTTTGTACCTCGTGAATTGAACCGAGATATCGGACCGCACCTCATGAGCGACCGTATTTTGCGCAGGGGAGGAAGCGTGTACGGACAAGGCCGTTGGAGTACTCAGAGGTAGCTCGACAGACTCGGACATAGATCGACATTTCACCTTCTCTGCGTCGAACAACAGGCGGTTGCTGGACTTTTCGAGTACCATATCTCCTTTTCAGTGGTTTGACGGGGTAGAAGGAACATCGCAGGCCGTATACTCGGCCATGACAAGAATGATAGAGCGGAAGGGAGGTTTTGTAAGCCCAGAGGACTCTGACTTCTCCTCAATCGGTGGCCCGTGGGTCGAAGGGTCTGTCGAAGCGGGAGACTTACGTCTCGATGCACTACTATGCATCTGGGAGAACGACATTCGTTCTGTGCCCTAAGACGGCATTCGATTGCACGCTTCCCTAGGATGTGTAAAAAGCTACGTGAGCAGATGATGAGAGCGCTAGAGAGTGCATGGGAATGGATTTAGAATTCCACGTTGAGGCTGGCGAATATTTATAGGCAATTGAGGCGCGCAGAATATGGATGGGTGGCGACGTTCGCGGCGGCAACGAGGAATGCGGCCCGATACCGAACTTGCAACTTGGGTGCGCCCCGTTGAGAAACTGAATGTACTCGAACATCGAGGCACCGATGAACAGCACTGCATCGTCTCCTTCATCCGTATAGAGAGCAGGTTCAGCTGAGCCAGACCTCCTGATCAGTCCGGCACGACAGCCGGACTACGTATGGTCAGAGCTCGAACACTGGAGGTCCACCAAGACGAGGGAAAGCAGTAATGAATTGTCAGGAAGAAAACGAGAAACAACAACTACAAGTGAGTGCGGCAAGCGTTTACATATACGAGGGTTGTGAAGACTTCAAGGAAAAGGAAAAGGCAAAAACGAGAGCAGGGACGGTTGGACAGGATACGAGACGAGACGGTACGATGCGAGACGATGTGGACGAGACGGAGACAGCGCGGAATGTGGGCGATGTGAGCGAGCGAGTGAGTGTAGTCAGGTGCGCGGAATATGGAGTTGAATGACGCGGGTAGGAGTAGGACAGGATGTGGGAGGATGAGGATAGAGGGTAGGAACCAACGAACAGAGGCGCGACGACGGACGATCACCCAATGACCATATCATCCGGCCCTCCTCCTCCTCCCGCACCACCACCCCGAGGAGGCACAGGCATAGTCCCCGCGCGCCGTCTCCGTTCCCCGCCCGGACTCTGCACCGGCGCAGGCAACGACGCGACATTCCGCCCTCCTTGTCCCTGCCCCTGCTGCTGCTCGCGCGCGCGTCGTCGATGCGCCTCCGCAAACACCCTCAACCGCGCATTCTCGTCCGCCCCTCCTCCTCCGTCGGGCGGGGCAGGCGCAGGCGGCGCGGCAGCAGTCCTCATCTGGCGCGTCGGTCTCGCATGCGTATGCGTATGTTGCGCGTGGGCGTGTGCGGGAGTCTGTTGCGGTTGTTGTTGCGGTTCCGGCGAATTATGCGGCGCAAGCATCGTCGCCGCGGTCGGATCCTCCCCAGCAGCAACCTCCCCACCCTCGCCCTCTCCCTGCGCAGCGGCAACCTCGTCCTCCTTAGTACTGCACCAAAACCGATGTCCCTCGCTCCACGCACGACTCTGACACTCCTTGCCACAGTACTTGGCCTTCCTGCACCTCCGGCACTTCGCAAACTGTCTCGGACTCTCCTCCCACTTCCCACACAGCATATTCGCGCACTGCCGTACCCCGCCGCGCGACTCGTCTTTCCGACACGCGTTACGCATGATCACGCCCGCCCAGTACTGGATCTCGGTCGAGAGTTCGTCGGGCGGGGAGGAGAGTAAGAGTTCGTTGGCCGAGGGCCGGAAGGTGAAGCGTTCGACGAGGGCGAAGATGTTGGGCGATTGGGTCATGGATGGACGAGGGTAGAGCGGCGCGGCTTGGGGTGTGGGCGGTGGTGGCGGCGGCGAGTCGGGGAGCGTGGATGGACCGGCGACGGGATGCGAGGGCGTCGAGGACGACGACGCAGCGCGCCCGACGAGAGCTCTCGCGAAACCGCCCAGCGCGCTCTCGCGGTGTAGCGCGGGACCAGGTATAGGCGTCGCGTCAGGTCTTCATATACTGCGTCAGCATTCAAGAATCGCAAAGGAAAAAGGAAGCGCACCTCGCGCCCTCGACGCGCTTGCCGTAAAACGCCTGCCGTACGTGCGGATACTTGCTCAGATACGCCAAGAGCTGCAACGCGATCAACACGTCCTCCTCGCGATACGGGCCCTCCTCCTGCTTCGGCTTCGAGCCCGAGCCCATGCCACTCGCGCTCCCGCTCCACGGCTGATGATGACTGCGACTTGCCCTCGGCGTCGGCGCAGGAGGGAGCGTCGCAGCAGGCTGTCGCGGCGTCGCCTGCGTCTGTCCTTGTCCTTGCGCGTCGTCTTCCTGGTCGTCGAACGCCGGCGAACCATGCGGATGCGGATCCGTGAGCGCGACGGGCGTAGCGCCAGGCGCACCAGGCGGCGCGCCCATCGCGAGGTCGTCGTTCCCCTCGAGCGCGACGATCCCGTCGATGAGCATATTCAAGTTGCCCGCCATCGCCACGCCGCCCATCTCGTCGTCGTCTCCAGCCACGATACCCACAGTCCGCGCTTGGGCACCTTCATCGCGCATCTCGACATCCGCATCGCCGTCCGCATCGTCCTCCGTATCGGTCGCTTGACGATTGACGCCGCGCTGAGTAACAGTCCGTCCACGTCGCCGTGCGCGCTGGTCTTCACGATCCCAAACAGACGGACGGGCGACGATTGTTCCAGACCGGTCGCGCGCGCCTACGACGACGGTGTTGGTGGGCGTGCTGGAACCGACAGGGGTGGCGTTGGCACTCGTATCCGGCGAACCCGCTGCGCCGGAACCGGTCGAGACGAAGCTGGAGCTGGAAGAGGGGCGCTGGCTCGGCCTGCTCGAGGACGGGTTAGACGACGAGGACGGGGCATCGTGCATTTCCTCGTCGCTCGCGGAGGCTGATGCGTTGGCGGTGGCGGTCGAGGTGGACGCGATAGGTTGTGGCCGATGGTGCGCGTGGGTGTGGGCGTGCGGGATAGGCGCGAGGACCTGCCGCGGATGTGCGCGAGGACCAGGAGCCGGTGCGAACGCGGGTGGCGGGCCTATGGCGAGTGCTGGTGGTACTTGGAGGTGCTGCGCCCGTTCCAGCGCGCGCGCGATCTCGGTCGCCTGCTGCTGCTGCTGCGCCGCCAATAACGCCGCTCGTCGCATCGCACGCTCCTCTTTACTCTCGCGCGGAAGCCCGCTTGCAGAGCTGCTCGGGAGAACCGCATACCCCTTAGACTGGAGCCAGTGCTCGAGCACGCAACCGACGACGTCCAGCGTGCCGGCCTGAACGACGCGCGAGCGGATATGCTCGCTGCCGCGGACGCCGACGTTTGCGACGCACTGGAAAGCGAGGCTGAAGCGGTAGGCGGCTGCGCGGTCAAAGTTCTTGCCGGTCGCCTTGCCGCTGGTTGTGGTTGTGGTGGTTGCGAGCGTGCCGGGCGGTTGGAGGCCGTAAAAGATGGCGGGAGACTCGGGTGCGGGCATGTGGGCGCAGAAGTCGCGGGCGATGCGGACAAGACGCTCGAGGCCGCCGTCGAAAGTGAGGATCTCGCGGATGCGCGGGGATGTGGACGTGAGGTACGTCAGATGACTCAGCGAGTTGAACAGCGGCAGCGCGCTGTTCGTGTCCAGCGCTAAAGAGGGTAGCCAATGAGTAAAGGTCTGTAGAAGGCACGGGCGTACGTACCTCGTCTGTCATACAACTGCGAAGAGATGCAGACACAGGCGCGGTTCTGCGCAGGGAACGCAAAGTTACTCTCGCGCATCGTTCCTCTTCGGATGTATTCTTCAGCGTCGTGAAATCCGATGTGCTGCGCGGGGCGGCGTCGCGTGTGGGCGTGGGTAAAAAGGGCGGGACTGGCCTGGGTCGCACGACAGGCCAAGCGGGAAGCGGTGTTTCAATCCAAGTCCGGCCCTTCCCGCTCCCCTCTCCCTTGTCTTCCCGCCTTTGTGCTCAGAACCCTGCACAATGACAAACATTTCCCGCCTGCGTGCTGTGCTCTTGTTTCTTGCCCTGAGCGACGTCGCTCGTTGTCCGCATCGGACTTCCGCCGTGCCTGATCGCCGCCACCGTCCTCCCCGCTCCACGACCTTGCCTGAACGCCGCCTCCTCTGCAAGAGCCTCGGCTCGTCGGTCGACGAATTTGTTTGCCCATACCGCCGTCGCCGCAAAGTTTCTGTCACTGTCCACAGCGCGCGCTGCTGCACGGCCCGCGTTACTCCTACGTTTCCGTTCTGCTCGCTTCTCCTCAACTCTCGCTGACGGAACACAGGAGCGCGAAACGCGAACCTGCTCAAGTATGAGGATACGATGTAGTCCTGTGAATTGGACCTCGATGTTCCAGTAATTTCAGTTGCTCTGCGGGGTGTGCGCGAGTTCGATATCGCCGCGTGACGGCCCGAGTCCCTCGTTCACGATCCAGAATTCATCTCCCATCCATTGTTGCGGGCCGTTGTGCGTCTCGTTCGGCTATAAATACTCGCCAGGTTCGACGCGAGTTCCCAAGTCCATCTTTGCACTCGCTCTCATCATCTGCTCACGTAGCCTCGTACACTATCGCGCATTCCATCGGTAAGGTCGATGGAATCCAAGCTGATCTCTGGGTACAGAGCCAAATCCATCGCCACATGACTCCACATATAGGGATACAGTCCATAAAGACGTCGTCCGCTTGGACCCACGAGCCGCCGTCCGAGATTCAATTGCTCATCTCCCATTCCTCTCATCAATACCGTAACATGGCTGACTTGAGATGTTCCTTGCTCCCCTCGGATACGGTCTGCCTCTCTCCTAGCCGTGCCTCCGCATAGCGCTCTAATCCATATTCCGACGGTCGCGTCCCAGACTCTGGCTTAGTACGCAGCATTACTTACCGCTCTTTAGTGTGCCGCTCATCTACCTATAAATATCCGCTGGTTTCCAACTTGACCCTGAACCTCACCTTCGCAACCCGTCCTCATCATCTGCTCCTGTACCATGTTACACAACGACAGCGATATCCTTGAATAGGTCTAGTTAGGCAATGCCGACAGAAACAGGTACTAGAGCCATTGGTATCGTCTCTCTGTCTCTCTGCTGTGCTGCGATTCACGAGGAACGACACGATGCAACAACTGTATTCAAACGTCACTGGCCTTCAGTCGTATTCTGCTGCGACTAGTACAGGCATTAGAACTGCGCAACGACGGGCTATGCGACACGGAGAGACCTTTCCCCAGTTCTGGAGCCTGAGGCGTGCTTCGACAAGTCTTAACCTTGGGACCCGGACACTGTTTTGCAGCGGCGTTCGGCCAGGTGAGGTATCTTTACGCTGTTTTGGAGCGGGGTGCGTATCGGGTCGCGCACAGAAACTCGGAGCGCAAGGAACCTGACTCGGCATATCGGAGACGGCAGTGGCGAGAATACGAACCAACTGCATAACGTCTCGCGAGTGAGGTTTCGTGAGTGACAGAGCGTGGCTATAAGATTCGAAGGAATGCGCTTAGGGGCTGACGAGTAACGCGTAAGGCAATGAGAGTCCATCCGCCTTCATACACAACTTACGCGGTAACATTCTCCCCCCCGTTTGGGTTGACAGAAAATCGGTATCACGACGCAGGTGAGGATTTCCGGGAGGCAAAGGAACAACAACTGCGTCTTCGGCAACAAGTCCAAGGTCGAGATATAGTAAGGTCCAGTCTGAATGCTGCAGAGCTGTCGGGACTATTCGTAATAGTTCAAAGGAGCACAGCTATTCCACGAAACGGAGGCCGCTGCTCAGCGTCAGCTATCCGAACTGTAGTAAGAACTCGACTACTCAAAGTAACCAGAGCAGAAAAGCATAGATAGCATCCATCACAGGAGCCTGGTTCGTGAAAACCAGCGAATTGTGTGCAGTGTACGCACGGGAGATGCTGACGCGTTTGTTCCTTCGCACGAGACTTTCAGATGGGAACCCTGACCCGTAGAAAGGATCGGGCGTCGTTTGATAGACAGGTTAATCGGGTCAAGCGTCTGAGCGTAAGGTAAGGAATAGCACGGCGTAACATGCGGTGCAGGATGGAGGGAAACGCGACAAGGAATTGAAGGTCCTGATTGGGCATGTGCTAACTTGAGGATGTAGATATGACCGTCACATAATGACGAGAGTCAGGAGGCGGGACGCGGAATTGAGCCGGATAAGTTCGGCCGTACAACAAATACTTCCGCCGCCTCCTTGCTCTTACCATCACGATGGATACTATCGCTGAGCACCTACTGCCTGCGCTTCGCGACGCGCATTGCCCGACGTTCTGCACAGACTGTACTCTGCACCCTCTCGAGGTTCTGCTGAAGCTGCATCCGACGACACATACGAACGCGTTGATTCTGCGGCAACGTCACCACGAGTTGCTCACGACTATCATGAATTTTCTCACGACGCCTCGCTCAGACGAAGACCTGAACATCTTGCGCGATAGCCTGCTGCATGCCTCTTGTGCTTGTCCACTTCGCTCCCAGCATGCGTCTTCCCCTGTTTCCGCGGGCGATACGACGGGTGACGCGCTCCAAGCGCTCGCGTATACTATCAGCGCGGTCCTCGAAGCGGCGCCCGACATGCTTCGCACGCAGCTATTCAGCAGAAAAGGTCTTTGGCCTCGCTCACCGACAGACCTCCTCCCTCGCCCGCCTCAGGAGACTTTGACGTCATTACTTGCATGGGCCGACCGAGCCGAGCGTTCGCAGCGACGGACGCAGACTAGAGTCGCGTGCAACATACTCCATCTCCTCCTTACGGTCTGTCGCCCCGAGCTTCTGCCCGAGCTTTTCGTCCATGAGACCCGACTTCTCTGTATCGACATCATGGTCCGACAGCTGGTTGCAGCGGCAGCAGATATAGGCAACAATGCCATGTCCGAATCCCCGTTACTCTGTATCGAGACGGTGGTCGATGTCTTTCATATCATCACTTATGGCCTTGGGTCTCAAACCGATGACTGGGCGGTCTTTGCGTGGGACTCGGAACCACGTTTGATTCGAGCTCTCGATGCTGCGTGGCACTGCGTTGACGAAACGACACATCTGGACCTGAAATCAATGATCATGATACTCCAGAACTATCTCGCTACTCTAACCGGACGCTACGAACTGCTCTCGCAACCTATTCTAGATGCATTCCAGGCCATAAGTTCATCGGCAGACATTTATATGCATATCTACTTCTTGCTTAAAGCGGTCGACGGGAGCGTCGAGTGCAACTACCTGGAGTGCAGGAAGCATACACGTGACATCGAAGGCGGACGACTACGGAAATGCGGATCCTGTCGCCTGACGCGTTACTGCTCGCGCGAGTGCCAGAAACGACACTGGGTTGCCCAGCCCCTGCCGCACAGGCTCATCTGTCCCGCTCTCACGGAGATATTCCAATTTGCTCCTCTCTCGATCAGCAGCGCAGCATTCGGAGTCATGTGTAGAACCTCGCCGCGCCCCCACAGCTTCTTCCACCTCGTCTACTCTTTCCTCTGCCAAGACGAGGCGCTAAACTTCAGGATTACACGAAGGTGGCTCGTCACTCTGTCTATCTGTTGTGTCTTCTCATTTCAATGCAGGACGTGACAGACTGGATATCAGGTGATCATCACAGCAGCAAAGCGCTCGTTCCGCCACCGCTTTTCCGATTCCGAAAGATATGATCCAATAATCCCCCCTCGCATCCCCGCCCCTGTGTCCCCTTCCGTTCTGTACTTTCTAATTGCTCGAGTCATGTGACAAGATATCTTGCCGCTTTGCTGTCCCGCCCTCTTACAATAATTCTACAAGCCTCGGTGACACTCTGAGTGCAGTCTGTATGCTACACCTGTACTTGCAGTAGTCACGTACAACAGATCCCAGTCCACGACTTGATAGCCGGTATATGCAGTACCCGCTCATTTGGCCTACGCAACGTGCCTACAAGTCCCACCGCATCCACTCCCCAGTGGCGTCGAAGATGATTACTGCTCCCTCGTTCAATACTGATAGCAGGTGCCTGCCGTCTGGCGAGAAGACTGCGTCCGTACCCGAATCAATCATCTTGACTTCGGATTTGGTAATCATCCGTGGCGCATCGATATTCATGTCAAAGACCCAGATAGCGATGATGGTACCACCAGCTGACCCGGAAGCAACGTGGAGACCGTCAGCGCAGTATGCGATGCCAACCAGAATCTCGGTGCTGGCCAAGGAGATGTCCGAAACCTGCTGACCGGTCTTCAAATCCCAAAGACGGATCGTGTTGTCGAGCGAATCCGAGACGATGCGTTTTGCGCCTGGAGCGAAGGAGACAGTGCGAATGGCTTTCCTATGGCCAGTAAGGATTAGAGCGACCATACCAGTATGTTCATCCCAGACTGCAATGGAACAGTCGCGGGAGCCAGAGATTACGCAATATCCATCCGGGCAAAAGGCGACAAGGGGGAGAGTGGAGTAGTGGTACCACTCACCACCAACGCAAATGAGGCTATAGCCTCCGCGCTGGGAGAACACAAGTTCGAATCCCCTCCAAGCTGTGATTCGCACTTTGCGGTTGCAGTATTCGGCCACTCCGACCCGAGGTGTCGGCGACGGCGGCGGTCGGCGGCTCATCCGAACGTGGTTGTACCCGGCTACTGTGCCGGCAGCCCGGATGCAGTGTCAGCAGCGAGCCGAAAGGCATACCCGACGCGTGAGTACGCGGGCAGAATAGGGGAGAATCGGAAGGTTCGGAATCCGGCGGGACGCTTCGGGAAATGAATTCTATGTTGTGTGGAGCAATGTAGGAGTGGCTACATGGATACTAAACCTTCCGAAAAGTCACTATAAAAATAGGACACACACACACGCAAAAGGCGACAGACGTAACATCGTCTCTGTGACCGTGCAGTGAGAGTGAGATCCTCGGCGTCACTCCCTTTCGCGTCTCGCAGACCCGAATAGTTCGGTCAGCAGACCCGGAGGCCAAGCGTAACCCATCGTAAGAAAATGCCAGACATGTCACTCGATGTGTGTGTACAGTCGTCGGCGAGGTGAGCATCAGACCGGTTGCCAAGTCCCAAAGTATTGTCGCATTGTTGATGCTAGCCGCAAGCAGCTTCCCGTTTTGGGAAAGGGCGACGTGGCTTACCGTGTCGTATATGGAGGACAGATGACGGGTACTCGCATGCGAAGTGACGTTCCAAGTCAGGACACTCCCATCACTGCAGCCCGCAGATATGTATTGAGCATCCGCAGACCACACTGCATGAAGCGGGAGCGCCTCGTCAAGAAGCGGGTAGCCCTCGTCGATGGGAGCCGAGGGTAGAGGCAACCAATTGAGGACGGCTAACATGAATGCTCAGTGATTCTTCTGACTATCGAAGTCAAGTACTGACCTGAGGAGAAGTGACACATGAAACGGCTTGCATTTCCCGGCCGTACCGCCTCTAGTAGCCTAGCGAATGGCCGAAGAGTTTCCGGGCGATACAACTGCCCGGCATCCCCATAGACTGAGTCGCTCTTCTCGTCGACAGACGGAGAGGTAGGGTCGCCGACTGTAGCAAGGGACCATCGATATATCTGGTCCTCCTCAAAGAGCCTGGACGACGGAGGTTGCAAGAGACTCCAGAGAGAGAAGAACCGAACAACCTCGTGAACCAACTCTGTGATGAGATTAGCGACGGCACATCTTTAACACGTCCGTATTTATGTGTTGCTAACCATTGTCTCCTAATGTGCATACTCTACGAGTCTCGATTGGGTCCGTCTCGCGCAAGCTTGCGCTGATACTGCTCAAAAACTGGGAACCGAAATCGTCCGTAGGATGTCCCACGATGGTCATCACCTTCCGAGGTTTAGCAAACACTATAACAGTATTCAAAATTTGTGTAATTTGTGTCACGCACGAGATTGTTTAGCCTCGGCAGTATGGACGCTGTACGCGTCCGAGCTATGAGCTGAACTGAAGTCGGTCGCTGAGATGGGAGCGGATGGCAGCTCGCGTTAACGAGCAACCAGATTTCATCCGGCATTCCTTCGGGGCGAGGGAGTTGCTCTTGTTGAAGGAGTGCAAGTAAGACCTGATGGTCGCGTATCTTCGTGTGAAATGGTTTGACACCGCTCCATACCTACGATCAATGAGAAACATACGAGGCGTCTAAACTGGACTCTTCTAACCTCGATTAGGAGGCAGCCGCACGCATAAACATCAGTGCTGTAGGATGGACGGGTTCCCTCCACAAGTAACTCAGGAGCCATCCACCGGGATGTTCCTTTAAGTCCCGTGTGCGAAATGGACTGTGAGTGCTCTGCGAGTAGAACAGATAGACCAAAGTCACACAGCCGAGCTACGCCCTCGTCGGACACCAAGACATTAGCCTAGTAATCTTAAGTCCAGATCTTGAACAGATGAAATACGGTATACTACGTACGCCTTTAATGTCGCCATGAACGACTTGGTGGTCGTGGACTGCATGGAAATAAGCGCATAGAAGAACCAGCGGATTCCATAGCGTACGGAATTTGAGACCGTAAAGGACGTGAGAAAACTGCGTTCTCGTGAGCAGGAGCTGGGGCGAAAGTAAATCAGGAAACTTGTCGCGCACCAGAGTGAACTTGAGTAGTTCGATATCCTGATCCGTCGCGGCGGACGCGCGACGTCGTAAGTAGCTGTTGATGTCTCCATTCTCGTACCAGGGCGATACAAGCGCAGGCGCAGGACCGATCCCATTGTACAGGCCGCACAGGACGTGTATGTTGCGGTGTAGCAACCGCTTCCACACAGCTATCTCGCGGCGCAGAACCTATTTCGTATCAGAGACCCTGCACTCAGGGAACAAGACGTGCTGCGCACTCGCGGCATTTCGTCACCCTCGTGCGCGGTAGGACTCGTACGGATAACCTTCACGGCGACCTGCAGTAACCAACGTAAGGGCGGCCACATTACCGCGGTTAAGGGCTTACCTTCATATCCCCGTATGTGGTGCGCCAGACTGCAGTGTGAATGTCCGAGAATCCTCCGTGCCCGACAGGGTGAGGCGATATGTCGAAGACTTCTGGTGTAATATCGAGCGCCGCGAGACGATTACGATCGCTGTCTGATATTGCCGACATCGCGTATACGACCTATCCCTGCGCCACAGGTCAGCAGATAGCAGCGAATACACGAAGAAGTTCGCGCAACTCACAAGACCGTCGGAGCAGGGGATAGGGTCAACGTAGGAGAGCAAGGCGCAGACAGGAAAGCCGAAGCTGTGTGGGCGCGTCCTGCGCACTGCCTCGAGATTCCCAAATAAGGTCGCCGCTGGCGAATCCTTAGCGCTCAGCCCTGGCTCAGCCGCAGCGGAAAGTAAAGGTTAGTGATATCCGAAAGAGCGCTATGATCCTTCTTCGAGGGAGGCGCCGTGGATGGAATGTAGGTAGGCACCCGAAAGGGACCGGACAGCTCGGTGGAATGCCAGAATAGGCGCCTGTGACAATGGTGCGACTCTGTTCCCGCGACAGTCCGGGTGTGGGCATGCGGAGGTGTCGTAATTATTACTAGGGCGCGACTATATGACACGCGAACAGAAAGTTTCGGCTTCGTCCCGGAGCAGTGTACGGAAAGGGCACGGCAGAGGACGGAAAAGAACAGTGAGGAAGTGGACGCGGCAGCCATAGCCGTTGAGGAACTGTTGGTGTCTACTCACCGGCCGTGCGACGCGAAAGCGAGGTGTCGGCGCGAGTGAGCTCGCGCCTCATGACCCGCCGCGCCTGAGGGCAGACCGAGAGGGGAAATATCAGCACGAGGTCGCGATATATTTGCGTCGTGCCCCCGCACGACGGGTGCGGCAACGCGCCGCGCTGTAAGAGGAAGTGCGAATGCAGATGGCACTGGTTACGAAACGCGCGCAAGGACCGTCAGCGTGAGAACAACGCTACACTGTACGTTATCCGACGCAGTGCGGGGACATCGCTGGGAGCGACCAACTCGCGACAGATATTGGGCAACGACAGCACACGCGTCGCGGTCCGCAGGCTGCGTGTATCGCGCCAAGTTGCGCCGCGCCGCGCCGCACGTGCATGGAGCAGATGATGACAAACCGAAAGAAGTTGGAAAGACGCAAAAGAATACAATGAAAGGGAGGAACGAAGGACGAGGATAAGTGTACGAGCTAAATCAATGGACCGAAGATAGAACACGGCGGAGCGAGCGTGGCGAACGACGTGCAGGCGCGATAGATTCGAACTGGAGCACGAGGCACGGGCACACGCCTCGCGGTCCGGAGGTGGTGGGTGCCGTGCCGCGCCGCGCCGCGTGTGCGTCAGGCAGACAGTGGGCAACCAAAAGACGTTGGAAAGGCGCAGAAGAAGACGATGAAGCGTTATGGGGCAAGGGCGGGACGAAGGAGATGATGTACGTGCTCGTATACGTGGATCGAAATGTGTAACGTGGAGCACGGGGCGAGCGTGAACAACGACATGCAAGCGCTGGGCGATGCGCGCGCGCGCGATATATGTGCCGGAGCACGCCGCAAGCTCGAACTTGAGCGTAAGGCGCCGACCGTTAGGGTTATTATACCCTGTAGGTTAGGCAGGACACGGTCCCCAATTACCCAATTAGGCAATTGCTACTGCACCCGGGACGGAAGCATTACTTCCGGCAGGAGGCTTTCGCTCGCACCGCGCGCGACAGCCGTAACGGTCTTGCAACCCCTGCCACGGGTCTGTGCGCGGGGACCAGCCCGCAACCGTCTCGCAACAGGCGCCACGGGCTTGTGCACGGGGACGAGGCTGCAGCTGGCTCGCACCGCGCGGCCTCAGCGTTCTGCACGGGGAAGGCCCGTGGTGCGAGCCGGCTGCAGCCCCGTCCCCGTGCACAAGCCCGTGGCGCCTGTTGCGAGACGGTTGCGGGCTGGTCCCCGCGCACAAACCTCTGGCGCCTGTTGCGAGCCACGTGAGCCTCGTCCCCGTGCACAGAGCTCACTCACGCGTGGTGCGAGACAGCTGCTGCCTCGTCCCCGTGCACAGAGCTCACTCACGCGGTGAGAGACAGCTGCAGCCTCGTC
>KV425921.1:0-31923 GCA_001632375.1 Exidia glandulosa HHB12029
ACGCACATAGACAACGCGGTCGACAACGCAGTCCTCTGGGAGGTCCTCGCTGATACCAGCCGGTACCGGCGCCTTGTGGTAAGGCGACAGGTTACCCAACGAGTTCGCGACGCTCGCTGGAACGGTGTACGTCGCGCCGAGAACGAAGGGAAGAGCGGCGGTAGCGAGAACGGCGCGCATGGCTGACGAAGAGGAAGGGGTGCAGGTGCGTCGCCAGCGCCGGCAGAGCGCGCCGTATTTTTATAGTGGATGCACATGCACAGCGCCGGCCGGTGGCCATCATGATTGACATCGGCGCCATGCGGACCCGTTGTTCTTATCGCTCCACGATGAGGACGGGTGCAGTCACGGACATTGGCAATCCTATGCTGGAGTGCCTGGAAAGGAAGTCAAGAAGTGTTCAAGAAGCTCAAGCTGAGCGAGTAACTGGAAATGACGAGCTCACTGAGTACGCGTGCGCCGACGGATCGGAACAACAGCACGCCGGGGTACCCTCAGGTCCAGCAATCTGTGCGGGGGCGAAAATTTTCCACGCCCATATGCATGGAGACCTAGAGTCAGACGTAGTCTCGAGAAGAACCGATTGGTTACAGCGCCGTCCTGGCGTGGAAGCTTCGCTGTCTGCAACACGTGCGGTCGGGATACAGTGAATGCCAGTCCACGTCGCGATGGACAAGTAGTATCGATATCGTGTCGGGCTACACGAGGGAGGGCAGCGACTTCGTGAACCTACGCCGAAGTTGAGGAACGCAGAACAGAACTTCATCGCCCAGGGGTGACAGGAGTTCAAGCGGCAACGCCAAAGGGACCAGGTTTAACAGCGCTGTGAGATGGAGAACAGCAATGTCAGAGCACCATGACTCGAGAATTATCAAGTGAAGCAGTCGCCATAGAGTGGAAAGAAAAAAAAAACTGATACAGCGGTCTGAATCATGAAGCCAGGTACAAAGCGCAAGCGTGGGTCATGCTGAACAAACGCAGCGGTGTAGCATTAGACCTACTGGTCAGAAAAGTTGCAGAGGAAGTAAAAGCGTCAGCGAACGTTGTGGTCCGCGGTCAAGAGGTGCGGCGGCCAGCGCCGAGCCACTTGTTCCTTTCTTGACCTTTTACTATTACCCTGGTCCGGAACGCGGTCCACGCGTACAACGAGTCTATAGGCACAGCTACTCGGTATCCCTTCGTCTACTACCCCAAGCAAGCGCTGTCCGATGTTCGAGTTCCAGGATTTACTCAGTCGGCTTATGACCTATTCAGAACAACTACTGCTGTCTGGACATTGGACGCCGCCTTGACATCAACGAGGTCTTTACCCTGCACTCTAAGTATGGCGACCCGCCCGGGCATTAGCTGTGTCGGTTACAATCGGGCGGGGGACGGGACCGCTCATGGACCCACTTTGACAGCGGAAGCTGGCCCTTCTCTTACACACCACCACTCATCTCCTCGCCGTATCATACAATGAGTAAGCTCTACGTGCAGATAATTCGTGACGTTCTAACCACTTCACCTAGCTCCTACAACGATCAAATTGGTTGCCCGCGCCTGGCTGTTCGCGACTTTCGTGGCCCAGCTCTACGCTATTTACGTTACCTCAACATACGACTTCACGACGAGCTGGGCTGTCAACTATTTCCTCTTAGGTGAGCCCTCAACTTCCGAGTCCTGTGCGATGCTGATATATATACGCCCCTTCGCAGCACTCCCTGTGACCGGCCTCGTTCTACTCGTCAACGTCACACGCGCGCGCTTCGCCTACGCGTTTGACAGTCCTGAGCTTTATCAATTCTCAGTCCGTTTTTGGCCGATCATGAGCGTCTTCCTCTGCGTCTGGTGGACCGTCTGCGCCTTCGTGATGCTCGCCGCATCGATTAAATCCTGCCCGGATGACACCACTGGGTCTGTCCGCCCGTCACCCGTGAAGTCACACCGAGCTTGATCTCTGAATACGGCGCAGTTTCTGGCGCGTCGTTCGATGGATCTGCGAGGAGACGCAGGACCGCGGCATTCTGATGCTCGCCAATATCGTTGCTTGTCCGCTTTTTGGCGTCTTTGCGCTCGCAGTCAAAGGCGTAACAGAGCAGGTACGTGTTGAGTCGATCCTGCTACCTGTCCACTATTCTGAGTTTCACCTTTTCCCCTAGACTCCTACTAGCACTTCAGACGGCGAAGCTAACAGTGAGGGAAAGTTCTCTGCGTCGTCGATGAGCGAGGTTGTGTAACTCTCAGGATGTGACATACGTCATGGATATGAAAGGTCTTTCCTTCAGTCTTCTCTGTGGAGTAGATCGTGCCGAGTTGCATGAGCGCCAGGCATCCTGCAACGTTCCCACGTGTACCAGGAGCGTACCGTTCGCCAGACGTTATTGGGTTCTATATTTGCTACACAGCTTCCTGGCCGTGGCAGACCGAGTCGGACCCTGACCTCCTTTCTCTCCCGACGACCATGACGAACAATGACCGTCTTAGACTTTCACGTCCGTCGCAGCCTCCCTTCCCTTTCAACTATCTTTCTAACTCATGTGCTGCAGCAAGAGTCATCACACTAATCATCGTCGCGTTCAGCGTCTTCACCGTAGCGCTGAACATTGGACTCATCATGCTCGTCAACCTCGACGAAACCGCCCCTGTGGACCCATTACGAGTATTCCTTCTAGGTGCGCACGTCCTAAGAGGAACATCGCGATCGTGGTCTTCCTCATTTCCCAACCGTGCACTCCAGTGTGCCCGATATGGACACTGCCAATCGTCATCCTCGGCGTATTAAACGCCCGTCTCCGCTTCCCATCCGACTCGCCCCAGTATCGAAACGCTACGACGCGGCTCCGGCCTTATGTGTGGGCCACTACTATCGCGTGGCTTATCACGATGGCCGTCCTGACTGCCGGGAATATCGTATCACGTCACAAGTGCCACCTACGAGGTGAAGAATCGCAGCAGCCCTACATCTGCGACGTCTTACGGAACGTCCCCTTCCTGTACGGCGCGTACCTGTGGGGCCAGCTTGCTTTTGGAGGCATCGTCGCGATTGTAGCCAACGGCGCTCAAACACCCAGTGGACAGGTAGGAAGAGCTATCTTCGACTTGGGCTGACACTCACTACAGTCTGCAGATTCGGCTGAGTCGTGAAGATGAAGCCTGAGGCGACGTCGGGGGTCATTTCACGCGCTGCAGTACTGCTTTTTGTTTGAGTATTACAGTCATACCACCCGGGATACTGTACAGCCGGATCCAAAAATAGCTTGAGCGCCTCCGCGATCCCGGGCATGTTTGGCAAGTGCGCGCAGCTCTTGCCTCTTCCCCTCTCACTCGAAATGCGCAACCCGTTAGTTCTATCCTCCTCTCCTGGTGCTCGAGTCTGTGAGTCGCAATGCAGTGCCACAGAGTCAGCGCACGGTTCTCATCCACAGTCTGTTCTCCGCGCTGACTCAGCGTGGCGCGAACGCTTTCACTATGCGATTCAAATTATCTCGATACTCTTGAGCATCGGGACGGCAATATCAGTATATGTAGGCGGGCATGCCTTATTTCCTTTGATCCCTTTATGGCTCATCGGTGAGTACTGTTGTCCTTCCAACTTTCTCACGGCGCTGACTACCATTGTAGCGATGCCTGTCGTTGCGTTAACCCTCACCCATCTGTACCGAGGGACAGCACATCAGCTCCAAAGACGAAATCGATTGTTTCGCGCCATAATTATCATGCGCTGTTTCTGGGTCGTCACGATTTTGGTATGCGATGGGTTCATCATTGCGTACTGGGTGGGCAAAGTGTACGTCTAGCTTTCTGGCTATGGCGCGCGTGCTGATCGTTCATTGCTTTCCGTTATGTAGTACGATCGACAGCAGTACGCTGCAGCTCTTGAACGCGGTGAACTTCCAGTTCCTTTATCATACATGGCATGTGGCGCATAGTCAAGAGGTGCGTGGTGCTTTTGGGACGTGCTGTAAATCGTCTGACGGTCTGTAACAGCTGATTAAGCAGGAGGAAGAGGATTTAGAGAGCGCACCACTCGAAGAACGAGTAGACTCATAAAGATGATATCGCGAATAATCCCTTTCGCCGTTGTGGTGAGCGCAGTCGACGAAGCGAACTTGCAGAGCTCAAAATCGAAACATGAGTGTTGAGTGCCGTACTTTACATGTACTGTGACCCGGGGAGATGAGACAGGAGACAACAGGTTGTCCGTAGAAACCCGGTTAAGCCGCGCAATCCCATCAGCAAATTGGGAATCAACTCGCAAGCGCTGGCATAGACTGGCATGGCAAACGTAGTCTTACATGCGCAGGTTATGGCTGGCAGGAATGGGCCCGATGACTGCCGGTCTGGTGGCTATCTGGCGGTGTCAGACCAGCTTCCCCCGGTCTGACGACGGACTGGCAGTGCGGACGAAGGCCGGCATATCCATGCCAGACTAACACCTGTCTGGGAAGAGATAGGTCTTGCATCGCCATGTATTGTCTAGTCGCGGGAGGATGGGTACGCGAATATAATAGTTTATGATTTACTCTTGCTCGTGCGAGTCTCAGCTGTGCCGTGAGTGAGGATCTTGGGCTGGTATTTGGGACAGTACGGTCACCGTAGTCTGCATTGTCAGGTTAAGAGATACGCCTAGGAGGTACAGTTAGAGGGAGTCCTCCGCATCCGCATCCGCATTCTCCTCATACAAGTCCTCAAGCTCTTCCTCGTCCTCGTCACCGTCCTGTTCTCCCTCCCCGTCCCCTTCCTCATCCTCATCCTCTTCGTCCTCTTCCTCTTCGTCCTCTTCCTCTTCGTCCTCGTCCTCAGGCTCGTCCTCGCCCTCAGGCTCGTCGCCGAGGAAATCCAGTATACCAGGCTCGTCGTCTGGTCCTTCTCCCGTGTCTTCCTGATCCTCGTCCTCGTCGTCCACAATCTCGTACGTAGTATTGTTAGCGCGAGGAAGAGATCCCGCTGCGGCGGTATTGCTGGTGTCGTCTGGGTCACGCGCCGAAGCATCACCCGGTCGCACGTTGCTCGATTCGGGGCGAAGACGACCAGAGCGCCTAGGAGCTGGTGGTGCGTCTTCCTCACGAGCCGGCGCGGCAGCAGCTTGCGCCGTTGAAGGCCTTGTTGACGCTGGATGCCATTGTCGGTTCGGACGAGGAGGGCGCGTAAAACGATGGCCAACGCTGCCGCGCTTGTAGCGCATCATCATATCCCTGTCGACGAAACTATTGCGCGTCAGCTATCGCGAGTGACCTTAGGACTGCGTGAATACTCACATTCCAACGTAGTAGTTCTCCCAGTCGTCCGACTCGCCCTCGCGACGCGCGATAGACGTCTCGTGTGGCAGTAGTTCGGATGTTCTGCCTTGCGAGAAGGCTGGCATGAGATGACATGCTCGCAGGATCGAGGCCGGGTCCAGAAAACCGAACGCGTCGCGGTCCTTGTATGGAACGAAGCCGATACGTGGAAGGCGGCGCTTACTCCAGCCGTCGCTCCAGCCGGGCTCGTCGCCAAACCATCGAATCCAGAGGACGTCGAAGCGCTTGGGTGCCATACCGGGACGTGCGTCCGCAGGCAGCACGTTGACATGGAAGATGCTCAGCACCCTGGCGTACCAGTAGGGATGCGCGTTCGCACGCTCCTCCTGCGACAGGAACATGACGTCGCGGTGACTCGTCCTGGGGTTGATGGAGTCCTGGTCGCGGCGGACGTCGTACGTCGTGTAGTTGATGCGTAGCGTGCGGTGGAGATAGAGCTTGTTCTGGACGATGGTGAAGGTCTGCCGGAGGCTCTCCGAGTAGCGTTCGTCAGGTTCATCCGGCTCAATCTTCATACGCTCGAGCAGGTGGCTTTTGAGATCTTCAAAGAAGTGCTGCGCGCAACGTTAGATAAGACCGAGTGCTCGAAACCAGACTGAAAACACGCACCTTTGTAGCAGGGTCGTTGTCGTCGCGACCAACGAATTCTGAGATGTCGACTCCGAATTTCTCGTCGACAGCGATATTATACGGCTGCTCTGGGGCAGCATGGGCAGCGGGATCGTTAGACTTCTTCTTCTTCGCCTGTTCCTTGCGCGAGGGAGGTACGAGCAGCCGAAGGCGCGCTTCTCGACGTTCATGGGCAGCGAGCTGAGCTCCGGTGTTGTTGTGATTCGTCATCCTGTTTCGACGCTTTATCTGGCGATGTGTAAGCTCTATCTGTACTTGAAGTCAGTCACGGACGCAAGAGCGCAAGCTGTACGTAGCGCACCAGCCGCGAGTCGTAGTTGTCGGTCGTTCCGATGCGCTCGATGGTCGGCGCGTAATCACCAAGGGCATGCAGCTTGTACGTCTCCAGGTTGAGTGTACGAGGCTGCTCGCCCGACGCGGCCGACTTTTTCTTGGGATTGGCCTGCGCGCGCCGTTGTCGAGCGCGCACCTCACGCGGGAGTTCCTTCGTTTCCATGTCGTCCGTCCTGTCTTTGAAGTCTCGCAGCAAACTGCCGAGATCGGACGTGACCTTGCGCAAGTTCGCGAGCGTCGACTCGGTGTGCAGGCGAAGCTTGGCGAGACCGTGCCACTCGCCCGCGACGAAGAGCAAGTCCATGAAGAGGTCGTTGAGCTCGCCCGGCAGCAAGCCGTCGAACGCGGCAATGGAACACTTTGTGGATCTTAGCTCAGCCTCATCGAAGCATAGAATAAGGCGCACCTGAAGAATGTCCTCGAAGTCGCGAGCCCCGAGTCGCTTCATGTCGGAGACGTTGTTGTGGAACTTGCGGATCGTCGAGCGACCGAACGTCGACATTTGCCTGAATCTGCAATCACCCAGTCAGCGCCAGCATCTCGTGCATAGGGTGCAACGTACCTCGAGTCCAGCTCGGCGACGAGATCTTTCTTCTCTGCCTGTAGAATACGAAGCATGTGTATGAAGATGGCCTTCCAGACGCCCAGCTCGAACTCGTGAAGTAAATCGACGACAAGCATCGCGAAGAAGTTGAAGAGCAAATGGGATAAGCGTTTCGAGAACGCATTCTGCAAGACCCTATCAGTCGCCGCCTCGACGTAGAAACCTGCCAGCTCACATCGTTTGGAGTCATGGACTCGTTCTGCAGCATCTCCGGCAGCGCGGCCTTAGAGTCCACAACGTAGCCCTTCTCGTATATATTCTTGCGCGCTTCTGCGACCTTCGCGCGACGTCGTGGTGTATCCTCCCGCGCCTTGTTGACGCGTCGACGGTCGTCGAGCTTCTGACCGAGCTTGTGGATCTCGCCGCGCGTTACAAGGCAACGCGGACAAAGGCACCTGCCCTTGTCCTTGATTGACGCAAGGATGACCCTGCAGATGATCAGTTTGTCTGCGCGCGAGTCGATTCAGCGCTGCTCACTTCTCTGGGTAGTCGGCTGAGTAGGTGAAAATCCGTGGAAAGATGAGTCGCTTGACTCCATCGCGACAGTTCAGAACCATTCCAAACTCGTACGCCTCCAAGAACTCGTCGTCGAGTAGGATCTCCCACGACGCATGCATGACCTCGCGCTTGCAGAACGTCAAGAGAGCCTGCTTCGCCGCCTTGCCGCCCGTGCGCTTGCGGATGAAGTCTTGGACCTCGTCTGGAAGCTGTTGGTCGCGTCAACACAGTTGCGAGCATTAACGCGAAGTAACGTACCTCAGTGAACTGCGCGATGTGATGAACGGAATGCGAGGATGGACAACCGCGCGTGTACTTCGTCTTGTTACCCGCCATGACATAGTCTGGCCATGCATGCTCCGTGCCAAATTGCGACAGATGAGTCGCGTCTGAACCGAACATTAGAGCGAATAACGCGCGAGGTAGACCGTGGCCAGGTCGCTCGGGCGGGATGACCTTGCGCTGCACGCGCTCGTGCTCCTCGATCCACGCAGAGGACCAGTAAAGTTCTCCGTGGAGTCGCTCCGCCTTCCCGTCCTCGTTGGTGACGAAAACGCGGTATGGATTCCATACAAAGTCGTCGGATTCGGGACTGTCCTCGACGATGGCGCGAATGACACCGCACAATGGGCGATACCAGAAGTTGTCGAGCTTCACTGGAAACGAGGCTGCTCCAGCGTTCTCCTCGAGCGAGCGGTACTTCTTGGGGATCGGGACCTCGATGGTAACTTCGGCCTTGCGCCAGTCGTCGGCTTCGCCAAACGAAGCGCCAAGCTGTTTGAACTCGCGCTTCCAGCTGTTGTCCGCGAAATGCTCGCGGTCGAAGTCTGGATGTCGAATGACGTTGTCTACCAACGCGTGGAGCGAGGCAGTCGAGTTCGTCGTATGCTCGGAGTGCCACTTGAAGAGCCGAGCTCGATCCTTGGCGGCAGCCGAGGTCGTTGTAGTCGCAAAGGCGGGATGTGCGAGAGGGTCAGGCGGCGGAGGAGGCTTCAGTTTGGCGGCGAGGCGATCTGAGAAGTCGAGAAGGGATTCTGGGTCGCTGCCAGGATGGTAGTCATACTCGCGCCACATCTCGAACGTGTTCTTCGGAGATATGACACGCTGGGGCTGGGGGATGTCCTGCTCGGGCTCTGGAGTTCTCGCTGGCGTCTCCTCGCGTTCTGGAAGCGGGGCCAAGTTTTGAGGGAGGATGTCGGGAACGGGCTGAGGGCGGCGACGTAGACGTCTGCCCTCCTCCTCAGGTACAGGTACAGGCAGAGGCCGCTGCTCGTCAGACTGCACGGGCTGGGTGTCGTGCGCGGGCTGGGTGTCGTGCGCGGGTTGGGTGTCGTGCGGCTGGTCGCCGTGAGGCTGGTCGTCGTCGAACAGTATGTTCGACTCGTCTGGCATGGCGACGCTTAGACTGGCGCTGGTCCCGTTAAGTCGCTTGGAAGGCCGGTCTGTATTGTCGTGGCCGTCACCAGTAGCGCGCTTTCGCTTTCGGAGCGCCTCCAAGCCTGCTGTCCGCGTTGCCCGCGCCCGGTTCTGGTAGGGAAAACATGCTCGCGTATGCCGCTCGAGCTTGCCGGGCGCGAACTGACCCTTGCAACCAGCGCACCGCTCCATCGCAGCGAGGTAGTGGATGAGAGGGAAGGAGATGGGGATCAGCGTGGCCGGGCCGTTTTATGAACTGCGCGCAACCGACCACGCTCGGCAAATGCACTGTTCCAGGCCACGCCTCGCGTCAGACTGACGAGTCTGACGTACACGATCTCGTGCTCTGTAGAAGAGCGAGGGCGCCCAGACCGACGCGGAGACCTGGAAGGCGCTGCTGAGCCTGTTCCGTGCCAACTCGCGCGATGAACTCGTCACTATGCTCGGTTTCTCGAAGGCCGAAATTACGACGCGCGTAGCTGAAGCGATCGAGAAGCTTCAGCGGGCAGAGCTGCTGATGCCGACGCCTAGACGGAAGACGTGGATACGTCCTCAGGCAACGCCACACGAGTCTCGTTTGCCGAACCAGAGCCCGCGCCTGAGGTCGAGCGCGAGCCCGAAATCGAGCTCGAAATTGACGAGGCCCCTACTACGCCATCCGAGCAGTCTGATGCTACGAAAGCTGCGACAGAGTCGACCGCGACGGAGCTTAGCTTGTGCATCGCGCGAGTCGGTGCGCAAGCGACGGCGCCTGGGATCGTTCTCGCCCAGGGGTACGTTCTGGAGCCAACGTGCAATGGATATGCCGTGCTCAGAGCGTGATAATGTCCTCGGCGAGGACGTACGAAGGCAAGTCGAGGGATAGGGGACACCAGATTCTGAAGCAAGGGCAACATGGATAGGACGAACGCGCATAGATAAGCAGGATACACAGATCAGAATACATATAGAACGATAAAGCGAGTACCATAAGCTATAGGAGACAAGTACCTATACGACCTACAGAGTCCATGACGTTCTCGAGAGCAGAAGTGAACACGAGAGCACCCTGTCCTCGCAACCACGAATCTAGTACGTAGAGCACAAGATATCGCCGGCTGGGGGTTGGGAGTGCGTCCTTGGGCAGTATAAACGAGTGTCCTCGTCTGGTGGGCGTCCTGGCTGCCGCTGTAGGCGTGCTGGCGGTCCAGGCACGCCCCGGGCGCGAGTAAGTTGATGATCGACCTGTCGAGGGAGTGAGGAAGGTCGAGTACTGCGCCCCAACTGGGGATCAGCGCTCTAAGCTCGAGCCGCCTGGAGCCCAACTGGGCTTCAGGAGGAAGAGCTGTGAAAAGCTTCCGACTCCGCCGGCGCGCCAATTAGCACGGAGCCGGCCGTACGGAAGCTTTTCACAGCTCTTCCTCTTGAAGTCCAGTTGGACTCCAAGTCGCTCGAGCTTAGAGCGCTGATCCCCAGTTGGGGCGCAGTACTCGACCTTCCTCACTCCCTCCACAGATCGATCTTCAACTTACTTGCGCCCGGGGCGTGCCTGGACCGCCAGCACGCCTACAGCGGCAGCCAGGACGCCCACCAGATCCCTTCGAGTCCTATATCGTCCCTGTCGCTCTTCTGCTCTGTTCGTCGTTGTAGTCGTGCAGCATGGCATATACACATCGTCGTCTTGATGTCAACGTCCCGCATGCGCTCGTCGTGGACTACACGCTCCTCCCAACCGACCATCGCTGGGACAAGGCGACAAGCACATGCTTCTACGACGAAAGGGCCAAGAAGCACATCGCCAGTCGCTACGGCTTCCCCACAGTGCCCTCGCTGCCACCGTTCGAGTACCCTCGCGCTCGCGTCGATTGGCGACTTGGCCCGCACGAACCGATGCAATATCCCCAGATGTGGGACCATTCTGCGCCGCACCTCGCCTGGATAGAGTATTCGCCGAGCCACACCGACCTGTACTCGCAGCCTATCACAGGCTACGTCTTTCAAAAGACCGATTGGGAACCAATTCACGCCCATTCTGAGTATGGCAGGGTGTCTACACCTGTACTTTCTCGTCTTCGCGAGGCGTTCCACGCAATCCACAAGCTCGTCCTCCCTCTCTTCGCCGAAGCGCGCACTAAGCATCTCCTGCCGAAGCGTACCATATCGGAGTGCATGGCCCTGCTCTCCGAGTTCCAGACGGTGGCTGCTGCTTTCAAGGCGTCTGCGCTGAACGTTACGCGAGTTCAGCGCGGCATCGCCGAGCTAAGGGGTTTCTATCGCTTTCGTATGGACTGTCGCTATCACGTCCAAAACGGCTACTTTGTCTCGGAGGTCATTAACCACTACGTTGGCGTGTACACGACGGATAGGCATATATCCTCGCTGCTGCATCGTCTCGGCGTCCCTGTCTTCTTGGTCTTCGATGCGATTCCCAAGGGCGTCTCGATTGAAGTTCTCTCGCAACCTCCAACGTCTTGGGGACTCTGGGTGGAGACTCGACTCCTCGACGCGGTACATTTGCCGTTGGACCAGCGTGGGCGAACCCACGTTCGACCTCGATCTCGATCTCGCTCTCCAGTCCCGAGACAGACTCGAGTCGCTCGCTCACCAACATCGGCAAGCGGGTCAAGTGAGTATTACGCGTTATTCAGGAGATACTATTACTTACGACATGCAGATATGTGGGTCCCCAGACAATTCAACACGGACCCTCAGATGCAAGTCGGCCGAGCCAAGGTCCAGGTCGAGATGGCGGAGTGGGTCCCGGACGCGCTCCCGTGGCTGGCCGACATATGCGCCACGGTCGATACAAGCGAGGATCGCCAACGCCGTCTGTGCGCGCCGGATGTAGAGTATCCCGTCCCACAGAGTTTCTTTACGCAGGGGTCGCTCTACATCATGCCGCCTGTTCACCTCTTTTACAAGAAGAATCCGAAAGCCAGCGAGATCGTCTTCACCTGCTGGGGTAGTATCGATACCTTCTGGACCTCACGCGTCAGTGGAGATGACCCCACACTCGGGAACGGGCTGAGCGCTCCTACATGGCGCACCTTCCTGGACATGAAGTACAAGCCCCGCGACATCCCTGCGAACGTCACGGTCGCAACCACCGAGGACTCGGAGAACGCGAATACGACAGCGACTTCGAACGAGGCAGGCGTCGACCGTACTACTAGTAGGTGGGGGCATCTCGGCAAGGCCACTCGCGTCTCGAAACCTGCAGTGTCGGAAAGCGAGTCTTCACTCGAACACCGCGCTTCGCAGCTCGAGGATGAAACGTACAGAGCTCTCCTCATTGCCGCTCACGAATCTGACGACGAGTCGGACGACGATGAGCCTGCTATGTACAACGCGAACGAACTGCGTATTTACTACACTCGCCCTGCCGCTCGCGACGAGCGACCTTTATTGTCCGAGGAACAGCGTCATACTGCACGTCCGCCGAACTGGGATGTGACGAGGCTCGAGTATTATGTCGAAGAGGACAGCCGCCGTATGACCAAAGCGAGTGAGAATCGCAAGGGGCTTGTCAGGTTCTCGAACTGCTGGGACAGGTTCGACGATTACGAGAACAAGCGTCGTCTCTTCTTCATGCGCTCGTCGCGCGTGGCTTCAGAGTTCCCGGAGGGTGGAGAGCGACGCATCGCGGAGGGCGTTCTTACTTGGCATCGCGATCGTGAAGACAACGTGGGAAGAGCACATCCCTCCCAGTACATTTGGCCATTCGAGCGACCTCAGGCTGAGCTTCGTTCGCACGAACGAGCGTTGGAGCACGCTCCGTACCTGGTGCGTCCCCTGGCGAACGAAAAGTTTATACTAATCCTGCTTCGTTGTAGCTCACTCCAGACCAAGCGATAGCGGACGGGATTCCTGTCGAACTTATAGGCAAGTCGATGCGCGAGATCGAAAGGGTACAGTCTTTCATATGCGTACATCGTACATGCTAACTCGTGCTTGTAGGAGATGATCAACCGTGCGCTTTGGACGAAGGAAACGATGTGGCCCAGCGCCCGAAAGGAGATAGCAGTGCCCATGCATCCCGCTCCCACCGCGACGGTAGCGCGACCAGAACCAGTCACCGCGACTCAACGCGAGCCCGATCCCATCTACGGAACGCACGCGCCTCTCCCATACGGGCGCGCTGTATCCGAATTTCGCTTCGGGACGCATGTAGTGACCGCGGAGGACTTGAAGAAGGTCGAATACCGCAAGTTCATTCTCTGGCGCATCCAAGAAGCGACGTTTCGATTCCAGCTTCGACGGCTCGACATGTACGTCCTCAAGGCGATGGGCGTCTGGGACGACGTCGCGGGAGATCGCGCAACACTCTGGCTCAAGTGCTGGGGCCGTGGCTCAGAGTCTTTCGTACCGGGCGGGGACGTCGAGCCCCTCTTGTCGCGCGAGAACCCGATGGATCGTTTCCTTGGCCTTACGGCGCTCTCCAAAATTGTACACTCGTGGCCGCGCTCGGAATCGTTCAGGTCGATGCATGAGTACCTGCACCGTCCTCTAGGGCTGTACGAGGCGCAGGTTCCCATCGTCGAGCGCGATCTGTGGCGGCTCTACGCGCAGACGCATTTCGACTACTTCGGTCTGATGCCAACGCTTCCGGCCAAAATGCCCCCCAATCCCTTCTCATCTGCCCTTTCCGAATAAGATTCCAATGCTATGATCGCCTTCGTTGTCTCGCTCGCCCGCGGTGTCCGTACTATGCTGTCCCGAATCTCACTCGCGATTAGAATCTCACCCTCTCTCCCTCTCCCTCACGTCGTCACTTCCTTTCCCAAATGAACGCTCATGTACATCAACCCAGTGCTCCGCCAAAATACGTTCATGGTGATTAGAGTTTCCGCTGTGCGCAAAATCTAACTTCGAGTTGTACTTCACCCAGTATACGGCAGCATAGTGTACACGGTACGTCAACATTCCCTTTCATCCCGCCCTCTTATCATGCTGACGCAATTTTCAACAGCGTTACGCTTCATCGCGTGAGACTTAGTCGGGACGTACATGCCAGTGGTTACGACATCACAACGCGCGCGCCCGGCCGCTCACAGCTTATCACCAGCAAGCAGTTCATCATTCTTGACGACACGTTCAGTAACGACAGCCATCTCGAAATATGGAGTCCCAACTTTCACAAGGTGAGATTGACTGTACACGTTTCGCACCGCGCGCCGCTTGGACGGCATGAAGCTCAAGGAAATCCACAGGACAGCGACATTCGCCTCGTAAGCATACCAGAGCGCAATCCTTCTCGTCACGGCTGGTGAACGGACGCGCTCGACGAGAGGTTCAGCAACGACAGCCATCTCGAAATATCATAATGGGGTCCCAACTGTGTTGACAAGCCATGCTCGCGCCACGGCAACCGCGATGGTGCGTTTTTTGCCTTGTATTTGTCATTGGGACGCAGGTTCTGACCATGTGATGCGTGCGTGGGCGTGGTGTATTCATTGTGGCTATCACCGGAGGTTCCCGGTATGGCTGCGTGGTCTGCTCCAGCTGTATAAAAGGTGCGTCGTTTCAACATCAGATGCCCCGCATCTTACGCTCCTACCACCACCATCATGGCCTTTCGCGCTCCCGCCGCTCGTCGCGCCAACGCTGGTCAGCGCAGCTCGAGCGCATCGCAGCGCGACAGAAGCCCCCGCCGTCAACCTAATCAGCAGTCTCAGGACCGCACGCTACCTCCGCGCCGTGCCTCGCCAGACCGCGGCAGCAACGCGGGTTCCGTCAACAACGCGACTTCTGGCAGCAACGCGGGTTCAGGCAGCAACGCGGGTTCCGGCAGCAACGCGGGTTCCGGCGACGACAACGACCACGACAACGACCACAACGGCAACGGCGATGAAGGCGAGGAGTCCAACTATGGACTTCCCAAGCGCTTCAAAAAGTGAGTGGTTGTAGTTATATACCGAAGCGTAATCAACTGAATACGCTTCCCAGGGTTATAAGGGCAGCCATGGACCCCGAGTTAATCGCGCTTGGTCGCGTTTATACCCGGTGGATCGACGCCGTCCGTCCGCCTTACGCTGCGATGGAGGAGATGCTCCGTCGCGAGGCGGAAGAGGACCAGAAAATTGTCCCTTTGGAATATAACGAAAGGTCCATCCTCGCGTCTTCCGGGATGCTCTTCATTTACTTATTTACGCTTAGGCGCACGCGGGACTGGGACAACTGGAAGAAGCTCAGCGCCAGAGCTCCTACCCTGGAGTCCCAAATCATGGCGACCATCAACGACGAGGAGCTCGGCGCAATCTATAGCGCGGTACGTACTTCCTATCCCTCTCTCGCGCTTAGACATTAACCGGTGCAGTGTCAGTACGGTTTCTCGCAAGCGCGCAGCGAGAGCGCTGGCTCGCTCAAGCGCGGCAACGTGCTCCTGCGCTGGGTCGAGGATCTGGTCGACGACGCAGCGCATCGCGACCCCTCACGTCTGCCGTCCAAGGTCGACAAGAAAGTACTCGGCTACACCAACCCTATGACGGCCTTCCTCCTTTGCCCGACGACCAAGGACATCAAGGCGCCCGGGTACGTGGTCGCGTTTGCCCACTGTTACCCACTCACGCGCCGCGGACGTAGAGTTCTCGAGGCTCTCCAGAACAACAAGATCTCCAAGTCGGCGCTCCCCTATTTCGTCTTCGAGGACTTCGAGTACGACCCCGCCGATCCCGACAAAGGTCTTTGTCGCAGCAAGATCGTCGTTTGGGTACGTCTCCTTACTTAGTCCTGTCCTTGCGCGTCTCTGATTTGCAACAGGGATACCAGCACGTTTTTACTGGTCCGTCGTCCGTAGGCAAGCGGGGCGGCGCAGGTCGTACGAGCAACCAAGACACCAACGCGGATAAGGCGGACCACGCCCGCGAGGCGACACCGGAGAGCATTGCGTTCGTCGTGATTATTGTACGTGCTTCGCCTCTTCTCCTCGCGCGTTCTTCCGCTCACAGCGCCGCGCAGATACGCTACTTGCTGTCGACGACGCTCCAGATGCGCTTGACCGATACTTCAGAGTTCGACTACGGCAAGCTTTACGACGACATCGTCCTCTACTTCAGGACAGACCTCGCCAAGGACGGGCCGCAGCCCGGAAAGGAACTCCTCGAGTGGTTTACTGAGTGCGTCTCCGTGTCCGTTTCCAGTGTGGTGCCGTCTTCTCACTCTTTGCATTCAGGCAAGTTTTCGGCAACAGCCAGGACGTCCAGGACGACGAAGAGTGCATCACCAACATCGTCGCCGCTGCTCGCGCCGCTCGCGCTGCCGCTGCCGCCGCCGCCGCCTCTGCTTGATTATGTGCCACAACTAGTTTCCGAATGTCATTGATTCTATTTCATTTTTACATTCTGCGTGCGAGCCGCTCGGGATATATAAGCTGAACAAAAAGGGTGCCAGTCTGCGAGCGAGGTTGTCATGCTATGCGAAGCGTGGCCAGAGACCGGCCAGTCAGACCAGAGCTCAACCAGGCGGGTGAGGTCCTGATAAGATGAGCGCAAGACCGACGGGGGCATGGTCTGCATGGCGGGACTCTGGCCACGCTCCCACCAGTCAGGCCACTATCCAGCGTGGGCTGACCGGACCCTTGCCCGTCACGTGGCAGCTTGCAAGATTGCTGACAGACGGGCAATCCACGGACCACGCATGGCGTCACGCCCACGTGTCCGACGTTAATCTTGACAGTTGCCACCTGTCCGATTTGATCTGGCAGGCATCTGACCAGGCACCGGTCAGTCAGACGGTAGTCTGGTCAGCGCAACATCAAATGACATGGCATTGTCAGATCCTGCCAGCCATGCCTGGTTGACAGGACCTGGCCTCGCTGATATTACATGGTCATGGCTTGCATGGGCTGGGAATATATATACTAATTTGCTGATGCCCGGCCTCATTAAGTTATTTGGCTCGTGCGTGCGACTCTTGCCTCTCTCCCTCTCAGTCGACGGCATGATGCGCAACCCACTCGTTCTATCCTCTTCATCTGTTTCACCAGTCTATGACGTATATTCGAGAGGTGAGTCGCACTGTATATGTGGAGTTGCGGCGGACATGGTCTGATTCTCTGTGACAGCTTATCACGCGCCGGTTGGACGAAGATATCGAACGCGCACGACTCAGAACACGAGTACCTGCAGCTGCACCTGCTCCTACGGAACAACACGGGGAAACGATGGGTGCATAGTATAATTGTTGGTTGATCACTCTCTCCTCCTGTACTGTACTGTACATCTAGAACGGGCCTGCCGACGTTCGCCTGTAGATGCCAGACATCTGACAGACGCTCTGACGTCTCGACGCCTGCCGCCAGTGAGCGCTAGTGAGCTGCCAATCGTCCCGAAACTCACCGTACAGCTCCCATCCGGCCGATGCACTCCCCACTCGGAATTGCAACACACGTTTCCGCATCTCTACTCATCCCTCGTCTGACCCCGCCGACCTCCGAGTCGCCATGGTCGAATGCACAGCGTCTGCCTTGGCTTCCACTGCAGGTGCCAAAGAACAGCGACGCTCGAGATGTATACATTTCCGCTCTCCGTGCCAGAAAACAAACTGATACCCGATCAGCCTGTGCAGAACGCGTGGAGTTCATAACCGTATACTACGCCGCTCAAGCAATCCTCTTGACCTACCTCGTCGTTCTCACAATTGTACTCTGCGCCCTGAGGAACCCGGTTTCATTGCCACTCGCCGCATGGCTTATCGGTGCGTCATACTGTCAACGCATTGTACATCCACTCACTGGCAATGCACGGTGTTACAACAGTACTTCCATCCGCTTGCCTGACACTCACATACATCTCGCGCCGTCCTGAAACACGGCGTGGGACACGCATCCAATTGCACCGCGCGATGGTCAGCCTCGGTCTCGTCTGGTTCGTCTCGGTGTTGGCATGCGACGGCGTCATGATCGCGGTGTACTTGGACAAACTGTGCGTCACGGTATTCCTAAGGCAGTCTATTCCTACGCTGAGGTCCGCGGGCGGCAGGAAACTGGAGCGCAACATCTCTCTGTTTATCACAGGCCACGACTTCGCTTGGATGATTTACTGGTTTAACGCTTTGCATTACAGACCTTCCAGAGTGTGTCCACCCGTAGCATGAGACACCGGGATACACGTATGAGCTGACTTACTCCCAGGGAGCGAAGCAACAGTTGATACCGTTGGAGCTGGAAGACGAAAACGAGCTCCCAGGCTTGGGGAATTCATGCGAAGCCGCCCTACACACGTTGCATTCCGCCTAGGTCTAGACCCAGTGACCGTGTACATTTGCAAAGACGAAAGCAGCACCGTGACGATCCCGCGAAGGCCTATCTGATCTCAGTACGGAGTCAATACAGCACGGCAAATAGCGCGCAAGGAAAAGAGTTTCGCGGATCTCGGCGATATCGGAAATGAGACCGGTGAATAGGAAGCGCTTTGCTTGGTTACGGCGCACGGGAAATGAACGGAGCGTGAGATGTGAACGGCGACTTGGCGGACGTATTCAGGGCTTACAGTAGAGACTATAAAATCGTCCCAGACTGAGATAATGAGAGCTGTGAGTCAGGGACCTAAGCGCGCGGGATTACCCCGGTTGGGAATTTTCGCCTAACGGTGCGGAAGCAACCGCTGTATTCCGGCTGCATCTTGATCCCAAACTTGCATGTGCGCGCTCGTATAAAGGGCCAGCCACATTTGCGCGCCCGCTAGCCACGCCCCCTCGCTCTTTCCACCGCGCCCATGTCGTTCGCCACAGCGCCCACCATGGAACGCGCAACGCTCATTATGAAGCTCGGGCTCGCCGTCGTCGTCTTCAGATGCGCCACGCTGGTCGTCTACGACGCATACTTCGGCGCTACCACCCGCGACCAGCTCCAGTGTAAGTCTAGTGTTGTGGCTTCCCATATGACTCTGACGACTCCATCTCCACTAGCCACACAACTCATAGCACTCTTGTGCAGCGGGCTCTGGCTCATCTCGTCCGTCTTCCACGGTATCACCGTCAGTCAGTTCGAGGGCGCGTTAGACTTTGTGTTTGCTTTCCTCGCTTGGCTCTTTGCGCGTCTGCTGTCTGAAGATATCAAGACCGAGGCGAGACTCGCGACGCGGTGCCGGCTGGTGCAGTTGCCGGGCGTACGCTGCGACCAACTCAACTCGCCACAACTATTCATGACCATGTTCTCGGCCTTCTTGTTCGTTGGCGCCAGTTGTCTAGCTGCGCGCGTGGTAGTGGTGCGTCATCCCGTACTGTATTCTCGGCACTAGACGTTAGTCGGGCTGACCGCGCCGGGACCGACACAGGGCTGGATGATCATCCACACCGTGCCCGATTCGCTCCCGCCGTCTACGTCTGCGCTCTCCGCCAAGGCGCCGCGTATCGCCGACGCCGGGAAGGAGATGTCCACGCACTAGCCACCCATCTTGACAGTCACATCGCTCTCTTGCTCCCGCCTCGCCGTCTTGCTCGCATCGGTCGTCCCTCATTGTAAAGTATCAAAGCTCCATCTGCCCCGTTGTCTCTAGGGGCTGTAATCGTAAATGTTTCACTTTCAGAGTTAGAAGCGCGAGAGCCAAACACCACCGAATTTCCGCCCGTCGTCCGTCCGACGAAGCCACAAGACGCAGACGCACGCGGCCGCTTCGGTCTCCAATTCGTCATTGTATTTCGACCGCGTTCTACTCTTCGAGTCTTAATCTGAAGAACAATGGTGTGTCACTCGTTGTACAATACCATAAGCAGGCTGAAGATCACGCGTCTCTCGTTCAGAGCCAGGCGCGCGAGGGCCAAACATCACCGGATTTCCGCCTGTTGTCCGACGAAATCACAAGACCCAGACAAACGCGGCCATTTCGGCCTCCGAATCGTCATTGTACTTCGTCCACGATATAAGCCATACGATCCTCCGATGGCGACGGTCTTGCCCCTCCCCCGGACAAGATGCGCGCGACTTCCGCCTACGCTGTACTGTCCATCCTCATGCACCTCGAGATCCTATTCCTGCTCAACAAACCCGCGGACGCCCCTGGGAAGTATTCGTCACTTCAAGGTGCGTTCGATCGCACATGCATCGCGCGTTGATCTCCAACCTTGTGCAGTCGCGACAGTACTTGCCAATGTGTATCTCGAGCTCCTGATCTGCCTGGATTTCTCCTTGGAGAGGTACAAATACGACGTTCCAGAATTCACATCCTCTATCGTCCGCTACGCGTTCGCCGGTTCTGCCCTTATGTGGCTCCTAGCCCTCGTCGACCTCGCAAACGTGGTGGACGCCAGTACCAGGTGCGTCCCACATCTGATATAAATTACACATCGCGAAGTTAGCGCTTCCAGTGCCGAGGTTCTCGTTCCCTTTGGAGCCGGGATCTTCCTCTTCCCGTTTTATGTAGCGCTCACGACGAGTCGAATGCTGAGGGTCGGAATCTTGGTGCGTCCTTCTTGATCAGACACTGCACACTGGAACTGACCAGTCGTTTACACAGAAACCGGACGTGGACCATCACCAGAATGCATACGAGCTGGATCTGGAGGAGGAGCCCTAAGTTGACGGTACACCGCCCGCACGAAGTTTGAAGAACAATGGTGTCGCGCTCTTTGTAGAATCACAAGGCCCTCTCCTCTCGTCTTCCGGGCTGAAATATCACGCGTTTCTCAATCAGAGTCAGGCGCGCGAGTGCCAAACATTGCCGGATTTCCGAAAGTCGTCCGGCGAACCAGTGCTTGTGCGCGTCTACTGTTCAAGACACGTGTTGCTCCTACTCCCCTGGCAAGATGCACCAGACCTCCCTCGTCATCCTCTCCGTCCTCATCGACGTCTACATTCTATACCTGCTCAACGTTCCGAATAACGCCTACATTCTCTGTATGTGCGCGTTCTGCGCCAACCATACATATGTACCTCACGTCATGTTCAAACACAGACCCTATCGTACTCTTCGACGTATGGCTCATGATCATGATCCTCATTCGAGGTTCGTACTCTTCTTATTTTCGTTTCTGACGTTAGGCCTGCTGCTGAGCTTCCCTCGGCGCAGTCGTGCTGGTAGCGCCGGTTCGACGACCGGAGAATCCATGAGCCATGAGCCTTGTTTACTTGAAGCGCCGATGTCAGGAGTTCGTATTTTCCAACATTTCAGTCTAGTGTTCGGGGCAGATTCGAGGTCAAGTGCATGAAGTAATTCCGCGTGGGAGTCGCCGACCACGATTTCCACCCCGCGCTCTTTACTCGTAACCACGCGAAGCACCGAGCACAGGAAGGCGCTGAGTATGTTGTCCCAAGAGACCTGTCTCAGATCGTTATTGTAACGTTGCTTCGACCTGGGTCTTCGTTGTACTTGCCACAAGTATATAAACCCTGGAGGGCGAGTACTGATGTTCGTTCCTGTCGCCCCGGTACACAAGATGTTCAGCCTTGTCCACACAGCCACTGCCCTCAACATCGGCGTCGCCGTACTCAGTCTTGCCGAGGTTATCCTTGTTATTGTTCTTATATACACACCCATCTCGGACCGGAATCTGCGTTGGTACGCGGGGGCGCATGCTGGTACGTCACTGTGAAGCGCGTTTCTGTCCAACTAACTTCAAGTACTCATAAGCTGGGACCGCAATGTTCGGAGTGGAACTTGCGGTGATTGGCGCCGCGATGCGGCGTTACGAACCACGTTCGGGAGGTGTAGGGACGAGCACGCCGACGACGATTGGGAGAACCTTCCGGTCCCAGATCGAGCGCCTCGAGCTAGTATTGCTCACTGTCACGTACATCTGCTGGGCGATTCTGTTCGGTCAGTATGCCTCTTCTATCTCGGAATTCACCAGGCTGTACGTCGTCGTGCTCGGAAGTTCATGCGCATTTTTTTTTGACGACGCGACCGCAGCTACAATGTTGCCATGTGCAATGCGGTTCTCTACATTGGCATCGCGCTCGCCGTACTCTACATTATCTGCATCGTTCTTTTTGCCGTCGTTCTCTGGGTGCGGACTATTTCCTCCATTGTTGTTGCGTCGCGCGTGCCGGAGATACCTAACCCGCTTCTCCTCTAGAACTTCTATCGCAACGTCGAGGGCCATAGACCTATCCGGGAGTGGCTACGGCTGACCCGTGTGTCGAACGACGCTGCGTGAGGATTTGACAGCGTTGAGGACTCATAGGAGTGTTTAGAGTGTCGAATTGTAGTCAGGCTTCCATAGACTCGGTGATATCACGGACAATGAGGAGCCTCCATGTTTGAGCCTACAGTTGCCGGCCCGATGTGCACAGCCTCTAAGATCCCGGAGAAGACGCCGGATCGCATCTGCGCAGCTCTCCTTGATCAGGTTCCCGCTGTCGTTCGTATATAAGCACATGGCGTGGATTCGCTCACTTGCCCTGCCCAATCTGTCATGGTGTTCGTACCTTTCATATCGTCGCCCCGCGATAGTGCTGCTCTGCTTCCTCGCGCGTACTGTACGTTCGCGTAGTGCGGAAAACCTCATGCTCACAATCCACCAATCCACCTTCAGTTCCTCCTCCCAAGACGACGTCGAGTCCCTCACCACAGCCCACGGACGGCCCAGACTTGCTCATACCACCTCAACCGGAGTCCATCGATATTCCTGGTATAACTGGGAAAACCACGACTGAGTGGGGAAGCGGCGGTGGTGATGCCACTACGGTGCCGGACGGAGCACTTTTCGCTGGACGTACGATTGGAGGAGGAACTCGCGCGCAGGTGTACGGTACGAGGTGCGTTTCCAGCCCAGCGCGTGTCAGGCAAATTCACAGAACTCGTTTGAAGTGTGTACGGCAGCGGGTTTCCGAGCGAAAGGGTCGAGCGAGGAGTTGGAGGTGTAGACTTGCCATTTTACTTCTGGCCTGTGTCGTGGGGACCAGGGTCCGGACCTGAGTGGCTCCATACAACAGAAGTTCGTCTGCCATCTCTTAGCCCAGGTAATGTCGCTAAAATGCCGAACAGTTCGGCGCGCCCGACAACTCGTCTCGACCCGGCGGAGCAGAGTACCAGCTAGTCGTCCAGTCCCACGCTGGGCCCGATCCGGGTTCCTGGCAGGCAGAGCCGTGGACGTACCACGTCGTATCAGACCACAAGACCATCACCAGTCTCATCCACACACTTATGATCACCGCGAACTGCGCCACATTCAACACCCCGCTCAGCGCTCTATCGTTCAACGGCAGTGCGAGCGAGCCTCAGCCTGAGAACACGGTCCAGTACTACCGCGCGTCCAGCGTTGCGCTCACGCTCGACGGGTATAACAACACTGCCGCGCTGGGCGACGACGCGACGCTAGCCCCGATCCCGCTGCCCAGTGGATTGAACCAGACATTCCTGGAATGTCTGAATAGGACGATTGGCGAGAGCGTAATTCTTGTGGATGCTCCGGTGGTCAACTCGAGCCCCGGAGACGGCAGCAGTTCCCCAACGCCGACTTCGAGTGGATACGCTGCGCATGCGTATGCGTATGGTAGCGTATGTTTGACCATATTCTGTATGATCCTTGCGCTGCGCAGTGTACGATAGAAATGACGGGAACCGGTCATAATGTCGAGATTCGAGAACACGTGGCCTGCAGTTGACGAAAGCTCGTTTAATCACAGGGGGGAAATCCGGGCACATGAATAGGGGTTTTTTGTTTGAGTTGTGCAGAGTCAATCGACGAGATTGCAGAGAAAGCTGTGCGAGCGCGAGCAGGAGTCCCGTTGAACGCCCGGACATAATGCTCGGTCCAGCACAGACGTGCGAGACGCGACATAGGCGCCATAAAGCTTCCGGACACGATTCTGGATGTTGTACCGGATTTTAGTTTACGGTCGAGGTGCATGGGACGGAGCAAGAGGCGGACTTGGCCGTTCGGCCGAGTCCGTTTCTTGCTTCTAGCCACCAACGTCGGACTACAGAACATCCCGATTTCAAGTAATGAACTTTCATCGCGCGCCCGTGGGCTTGAACACTATTCACGACGATCCGTTCCGGGAGTTCCTATGCGCGGTGTGACGGATATCTCGTGTTTCTCCGACGTTTTGGCAGTACGCCTGCGCGCCACGCCAGCCGCTCATTTGACGCCTCGGCAAGCACAAGTATTGGGTCGGTTTAAGACTCGTGCAAAGAACTTGGGGGTAATGCGCTTGGACTTGGAACTTTCAGACGTTCTGGACTTTCCAGGAGACTGATGCTTCAAACTGTCGATTTCGCATGGACCTGCCGGTTGACGTCTGCCTCCAATCTGTCAAAATCTTTCTATGGTGGACAGCCATATCGAACCCGATGTCGCAAATCGCGGCTCGCGGTCCCTTGCACCGCCTTCGGCGCACCGCATCTCGCCACCTGCATTATATAAAGCCGCGCATGGGCGCCAACATATTTTCTCCTCCCAATTTCCTCTCCGATGGTTTACATCCCTCTCATATCTACTCGCTCCGACCTCGGCAAGCGCAAAGGTGGCGGTCGCGGCGGCGGTGGTGCGTGCAGCTCTAACCCTAACCCGAACTCGGATTCATCTTGTCTACGTCCTGTGTTGCGCAGGTATAAGCTCAGGCGGCAGCAAAGGCGGTACCTCATCTTCAGGAGGCATAAAGTCTGGTGGCAGCAGCGGCAGCAGCAGCAGCAGTAGCAGCAGCGGCGGTAGTAGCACACCGTCTCGTCCAATCGGTGGGACTGGTAGCACTGGGTCTTCCGGCACGAGTGGTAGCTCCTCAACGAGCAATAGACAACCGGTCTCGATCCCGGGCCAGGCAGGACGGAGTAGCGTGCCATACGGCGGTGGCGGCGGGTCGACTACTATTATCAGCAGTGGCGCGTTTGCTGGACGACAACAGGGCGGTGGGACGCGGCAACAGGTGTACGGGACGAAGTGCGTCCTGTCCTTCTCACTATTATTCCATGTCCTGACATGACCTTTCCGCTCTCAGCGTGTACGGCAGTGGATATCCCGTCGGCGGCGTTGGTCGCGGTGTTGGCGGTGCCGGGTTCCCGTTCTACTTCTGGCCACTCGCGTGGGGTGGCGGGCTAGGCTACGGCGCTGGATACCTGCACAATCACGAGGTATGCACCCGTCCTTCACTTCTCACTCTCACTCTCACTAACTGTTCGTATCAGTACGGCGATCCGAACAACAGCTCTCGACCTGGCGGACAGCAGTTTCAAGTCACGATCAAGTCCCCCGCGACGCCACAGCTCACGACATACCACCTCATCGCCGACCACGACACAGTCCAATCTCTCATAACCTCTCTCACCACAAACTGCACATCCATCTCCAACAAACCGTTAACCTCTACGCAATTCAACGCGCAACAAGGCGAGCCGCAACCGGAGAGTGTTATACAGTACTACCGCGCCTCGAGCGTCGCGCTGACGCTCGAGGGGTATAACAACACCGCTGCGTTGCTGGACGATCCGGCTGCGAGTAAGGTGGCGCCGACGCCGCTGCCGAGCGGGATCGACCAGACGTTCATCAGGAAATTAGGATGAACCTGATATTACCAGATGTCGGCTGACCAGTTCTCATATACCTTACCAGATGTCAGATTGCTTGTATGCCCCACCAAATCTTATAATGCCTTGTCAGATATTTTCCAACCTAGCAGATTGCCGTCAGGCAGATATGCGACTCGTAAGGCCGATATCAGGCTGATGTCAGAACGCCGACCGGCTGACCAGGTCAAATCAGGTTGATATCTCGCAGAGTTCACTGTGACCAGGCCCGTGTCAGCGGGACACCTGTCAGAACTTCTGGTGCTCAGAGTTATGGCAGAACCTAGGCAGAACTCGTCTGCCAGAGCTTATATAAGCACCTCTAATAGGACGGGTTGGTCAGCTCAAATGTGCTCATCGGTTGCTTTGCGGAGATATCGGGCAGGAACGGAGATACGGATGCAAATATGTTGTATTCGAGCTACTACTCCCGCACGATAGATGATACAGCGATAGGATGGAAGCAAACCCAGGCAATGCGAAAACACCACCGAAGCACTGAGAAGCGGTCAGATTGTGTATAGAAAACCACCGCCCATGGAGTAGAAATGACTGTGATAACGTTAGTACACCTATGCACAGCAAAAGCGCGAGTGAATCACACGTACGGGCTGGAGACGGATGAGCTTGCAGGCCAGGCAAAGAAAAGTGTACTCAGCGCACTAAGCCAACAGCACGATGAGAGTAAAATAGGGAGAGTACGATGTGCGGACGTACCATTACGAGGACGACGGGGCAGCACACAACTGGTCAGTCGGGAAAAGCGCATTGGAACGGGTTATAATAACCCACAATGTCCCGCAGCAACAGCCCGGGTTGCACGACGCCGGGAGGAGAGCTCGGTGCGATAGCAGAAGGTCTACAGATATGCGTCAAAGGATAGAAATCGAGCCCAGCATGCATTAACGCACATGCAAGCAAACAATGAATGACAGCCTCCCGCTACAGCTTACGGTTAGTGCGACGAACTGACACAGAGTGTAAACGTACCGATAATACAGCGTGGAGTGGATATAGACGAAGTGCAAGCGTTGGTAGCCCAGCGACAACGCAAGTGCAAAGAATGTAGTGTTTAGCCTTGCGCGTGACGGCGCCGCGGGCGGGGGATAGGGCAGACGGGCACGAGCTGAGCGTCAGAGGTCAGCATAGGACGGGCCAGCCAACGGGAGCTTGAGCGGGGTTAAACGTGGCATGCGCGTGAGGATGGGGTGGGAGTATCCGGGCGCGCGCGCTGCGAAGGAAGAGAGTCAGCGAGTGCGTGGGCAGGCGCGATGAGAAGAAAAAAGGGCGAGCGGGTGCGTTAGACGACGCACCGTGCGGCACGCGCAGCGCGGAGGGCCAGAGTCGTCTAGGACAAGTCGAGAGTCGAGTGTGCGGGGAGCGACGGCGGGCTCGACGATTCGCCCGTGAAGGGAACTGGAAGAGGACGAACGGCGGAGTGGAAAATCTAGGTTCACTGTATAGTCCGGCTCACGTGCTGCGTCGGCTTGCTCGGCACCCGGCGATCTCGGCGGCCGGCCACAACTGGTCAACACTGTCGAGAACTATTAAACTAAGATATAGCAGATACACGAAAAGCAAAGCGAACAGCACATCGGGGTACTATAATGAAGGTACTGGGAATACTTTGATATTTGTGTGGGTTGTAATATCTCTCGGAATCGGATTGAGGTGCATCGGTGTCACCTTCCGCGCTGCACGCTGGATCTCGCACGGCGCGGTGCTAAGTCCCCAGTCCCCAGCCAGAGGGAACCTGACAAGGGTCTCATTAGGCAGATTGGCCCCCATATCGCCAGGCTTTGAGATGTAAGATCCATGACAGCTCTACGTGCGGCTGATATGGCCTTATCAGGTTTCGTCAGGACCCGTCAGCCAGGTTGAGACTGGTCTTCCCGATCTCAGGACTTCAAAAATCTGACTTCAGCATATATCATACTATAATATTCCATTTCGCTTACGAGTCGACATATGTATAGGTCAGTTGTTTCCCGATTTCCTGATGTTCTTACAGTGCTTGAACGCGACGATTGGCGCCAGTGTTCCGCTCGTGGATCCTAACGTCGCGGCAACAACGTCGTCGTCACCCGTGGGAGGAGCTCTCGTCGCTGTGCCTATGGTGGGAAGTCTGTGGGTCGTCGCGCTCAGCATACTCTTGCTTCTGCGCAACGCGATATAACGTCCCGAGCCTGTGCTGTCTTTCGTTCAGTGGAGTTTCCTTGCGCGTCTGAAGGATGTATCATACGTACTTTGTCGTTCGACGCTGTATCTCATGTACTAATATTGTATCGTACGTACGTACCTTTGAGTCGATCGCTCTAAAAATGTGCATGAACTTGGAGCAGAGAGGTGCTCGGCCAGTTCCGCATCTTGTCCTCCTATCATGCCGACCTCCATGCCGAGCTCGAGAGTAGCACGCACCCTCTGGCACTTTCGTGTGCGCTGTAACACGCCATCAAACGATCATGAGCTACTGCCACCGGCGGGCGCACGCGCATAGACACGGTGTAGCGCCGAAAATCCGCGTTGTTAGCGCCCAGCTCTCCGCACGACGCGCGTCACGAACACCAATGCGCCCACTATCATCCGGCTTATATCAACAACTCTCTTCCTGCTCTACTGCTTTCCGCACCCTGGGCTTTGACTGTATGTCCTTGGGCAGGGTTTTCTCGAGGTGTCGGACGCGCGGATCCTCTCGCAGGCTGTCATCACGCCACTCGGGCCCACGCTACGTCTTCGCGATGCTTATATCATGCGATGCTCAATCGGGCTCTGTCCCAGAGCACATACGTCCACAATCTACGCCTCGAGCAGTCTTGCCGAGACGGTATTGCTTCTCTCGAAAGCCAGCTGGAACTTTTCTGGGCTTGGCCTGGCCTTTCAGCGCAAACCAGCTTGCTGATTGGTGCCGTCCACAACGATAACCTAGGTGACTGCATCAGATCTTGCCTTCCCACGTACTTCTACTGCGCTACACAGTCCGGACGTTTCTCACTGCTACGTGGCTGTCCCTTGACTGCGGGCGTCTGCTCATCGGTGCAAGTCTAGCCCAATTGCACCACACGCAGCGACGGATCCTACGCTTCATCGCAGCTGCGAGCGTAGAAACACGATCCCCGCCAGTGCAGCTGTACTGTGGGCGAACTCTTTTTGTTTATGCGCCGGGTTTGACGCTGTCAGTGTTAGCTTCGCTGTTCGGGGATCTTCTAGAATGTCGAGAGGCGAATGTAGAGAGATGCTGCCCATGTGCCACTGCTGTCGGCGTCTCAAGTCTTGCATCCAGCGTAGATCCTGGAAGGAACTTCAGCTCCGGAGTCGAGTTCGTACATGCGGCTCGGGCTCGGTGTAATAACGCAACGACGATGCCAGCCGCATCCGAGTCGACTCGGCTGTCCTATCAGTCTTGTCAAAGGTCCCTCCATATGATCGCAGATCCAAATGCGATCTACAATACCCTGGATTGAATTAAGTCTACAAGCGATGTCGACGTTGAGAGAGGACTGAGGTCCAGAATGACCGCACATCCAGCGTGAGATGAAGAAACAAGCGCAGTTGGAGCGCCGAATCGTGCTGAAGTTGACAGATTAGAGTGAGACGCTACCACCGCCCTCAACTGCCCGACATCTATGTCTTCCCAAGGATTGATATATAAAGGCCACCACTGACGGTGTCTAGACTCCCCATCCCGAGTTCTACATCCTATCGACACGGTTCCTCTTCGAGTTTCAAGTTCCCCCCCCCACGCCATGCGCTTCCTCACACTCGCTCTCCTTATCCCGTTCGCTATGGGATCTTGGTTATCCGATTCATTCGACTCGCAATCCTCGTCGGACACCCAGCCATATCAGTGTGCCTACGATTGCGCACTGCCCCTATACCACGGCGACAAGTTCTCGAATGAAACGGCTACCTGCAGTGGCGCCGATCAGTCTGTTCACATCTTCGTCTACTGTTCAACCTCGGCTGACCTATGTATAGGAAAGCTGCAGAGACTCAAGAATGTTTCTGTCGCGCGGAGGGTTTTATGCACGCGGTCGAAGACTGCATGAGGGGTGCTTGCCCCGGAAAGTTGACTGATCAGTTGAAGAGCTTCTGTCGTGAGTACTTCCTTGGATTACACGTCTGCGCTGAATCAGGATGCAACCGCGCACAGAAAACCCCGATTTCAAGGTCGACGGTGGCAACGGTGCCTCTGGCGGGACGGTTCCGATCTCGATTCAGATGAGCCTCGCACTCGCCGTACTCGCGGGAAGCCTGCAGCTGGTCTAATGTATACAACCTGCCAGCTGGATCCATCGTCTCGTCTATTCGTGCCTTTGTTGCCTCAGAATTTGTGCGATCCCTGTCAGACTACTACTATCACCTAGACAAAAATCCCATACGCATTCGGTCAGTCCTATATATCACGATGGTCTACTATGTGTCCTACTAGATCTCGGCTCGAAGTCAATTAGCTCGGACTCCCGCAGGAAAACGTACGCTTGACACCTGATCGCCGTGCATGCTGTACTGGGGGTCCTTCGCGAATTCGACACTACAGGGGTATTTCATTGCAGCCGAAGGCCCGACTGCTCAAAACTCATCCACAAGCACTGGCTTGTAAGTGTGCCCCTGTTGGGTCCAGAAGAGCCCTGGTTTGGGGATCCGCGCATGTGGTGCACTGAACTTCTATATAGCCCCTTTAGCCATTAGATACCGGATCTACAGTATGCCGCTGTCAAGACCCTTGCATGCCTACCCTGGTGGGGAAGTCGCTGTCAAGACACGCACTCAGCAGTCCGGCCATGTATTTCATACTGAAGTCAACGCCTTGTCTCTAGGGTCACTATCCCCGTCAGAGAAAGTCACAGTAGAAATTACCGTCGGGAGATGTTCACTGGCAGCAGTGAACGCTGAGATGGAGGTCTCAGCCAAAGCAGTCGCCGTGCAGTGTTACTGTTAGCAGCTGAACATGCAGCCGCAACGGGCTGACGTTGCCATAGCCGTCTGAGAAGGCGGGCTCCTCGCATCAGTGACGGGACTCCGGAAACGAGTCGGATGGAATAGAAAAAGTGTATAAAGCCAACAGCTGCACGCCCGTGCTTCAGTGTGATACGGTCATCCTGTCCACATTACTCCGTTTTCGTCGCTTTTGATGCTTTTCCTCGTCCTCGCTCTCCTCGTCGCTGTGCTGTCGAGCATTGCACCTATGCGGTGCGCGGACATCGAGACTGAAAGCTCTAAAGACGGGAAAGCAAGCATCAACATAACGTCTCAGCCCGACCAGTGTTTCCTCGACTGCACATTCTCGATCCTCGACATATCCCAAGACATGGCCAACAAGGTGGCTGCGTGCAGCTTCGTCGGCGGGGACGATGATGACAAGTCGTGAGTCGTCCAATCCATCATAGGTTACTGCAATACCTACAACGCACCGTCAAACTGTAGGCCGGAAGCAGTGAATGCAAGCAACGCGGCAACACACTGTTTTTGTTCGTCGGACGACATCATGGGAGCCCTTGAAGGATGCATGAAGAGTATCTGTCCGGGCAACATGACGAACCAGATCAGGGATTTTTGCAGTCAGTACCTTGTTCAAGGCGGCCGGGTTGCGTCCACTGATATGCGCATACACAGAGGATCCCAACTTCACGGTCGACACGGGTAGCGGCACGAGCGACGGAGCCGGCACAGGCAGCGGCGCGAACGACAGCGCCGGCACGGGTAGCGGTGCAAACGTCGGCCCCAGCACGGGTAGCGGTGCGAACGTCAACGCTGGCACAGTCGCTGTCTTGATCGCGGCGAGCTTCGCGGTTGCTGTACTGCAGCTCGCGGGGAGCTTGGTGTAGATGTTGGCGACAAAGGCTATGGGACCACTCTGATGGCCCTATATGTAGACGATCTTTAGAGTGACATGTACGCCCGTGGAACTGTACATCCTTGAAATACGGCCGATATAGCTACAGCTCCAAGTCATCCAGCTGATTTTCCACGCAAGTCCCAAAAATGGTTACACGAATACAAGCGCTTCTTCACGCTCACAGCGTGTACTACGCAGCCGTGGGCAATATCGCTTCTGTAAACGCGGGAGATGTGTACCTCGCCCGTCCTTTGACAGCGCTTACGATGCGGAGGTGCCATCTGATTCCCAGCGTGCATGAAGGGTTTATTAACGTGGTATCATCCATAACGCGTCGAAGATCAACGGAACTCGAGAGGTCGAGCACAGGATGGTGCAGACGGCATCTTTCGAAGCGATATGATGCGATGAGTATTCCGAGTATAAAGGCCAGCCGGATTTTGAACGCAAGGAGTCACAATCTGGACACGAGTCAGCCGGGCGACGGTGAAAGCGGCCAGAGGAATCGAACAGAACGCGAGGTTGCGCATTCGACAATCATCTCCAGTGCCGGCGGCGTACGCGTGGGTGTAATATAGAGACTGTCGAACTGCAGAGCGCGCTCTATGTCGTGCGCGAAAGCGAGACCAGTCATAGTGCTCGACGAGACTGTAGGCTCTCGAGATCTGCAAGGTGTCCGTGAAGTCCAGTCACGGCGAAAGATACGTGTTGGCCATGGGGGTGGACATGCCAGGCCGCAACACAGAGCGTAGAAGCGGCCTGCAAGTCCGAAGGCTGTGGGCGTGGTATCCGACTTCGGCATGTGGATGTGGGAAAGCAAGTCGACGGCCGGTCTAGACCGGTCGCACTGCTCCTTGACCAAAACCCTCGCCGTCGCCCCCAGTTTTTCCATGACGACGCCAAAAC
>KV425921.1:33088-94078 GCA_001632375.1 Exidia glandulosa HHB12029
CCTGTGTCCACTGCAGAACGACCTGCGGATCCGACTGCCGCAGCCAAAAACGGTTGCGGGTTGCAGTGCTAGTAGCAACCGTCTTCTGCGTCGCTCTAGTAACTACCTTTTACTAGAACTCTCAGTCCGGAGGATGTACAGTATATATACACAGACTTGCAAGCTACCGCAACCAGCACATTCCTTCAACTTCTCACCTCCATTTTTCGCCATGCATTTTCTCTATTCCACCGTGACCGTGCCGCTCTTCTTGCTCGCCACATCCGTTCTGGGAGCGGACATCGTGGCCAACGACACGGGTGTGCATGTAACATCCGAGCCCTCCGACTGTCTCGGCGACTGCACTTTCGCAATCCTCGACATTTCGCAATCTATCGCCGATAAGTTCGCCTCGTGCGAGATTACGCTTCTCGGCAACGATATCAATTCGTGCGTGCCTCTCGTCCTCCCCTCACCCGACGCTGATGTGTGTCGGATAGGACGAGCGTGGCAAAGGCCAACAACGACTCCCAGGCTTGTTTCTGCAATTCGACAGAGATTATGGACCCGCTTCAAAGCTGTATGAGGACCATCTGTCCTACGAACATCACGAACCAGCTGCGCGATTATTGCGGTGAGTACAGTACTGACCGTGAATCGATATCCCCTCTGACGTACGTAACTGTAGGCCCCAACGTCAAAATCGACACCACCGGCGCTGGGAGCGCAAGCGCCAGGGCCGGGAAACTTGGAGTTGTCATCTCGATGGGTCTTGGAGTTGTTGCGCTGCTGGGGAGTTTGGTGTAGGAGGCCGAAGCTCTCTTCACGCCGCTCGTCTAGAGGCCCTTTTGCCCATTTGAGTACGGGGACTGTAGCTATATATCTGTATGTATTGTTCGAAGATCCCTTCTTCAGCTTTTAGCTCTGGATACGTGCAGCTGCGAGATTTGGAGACTGAGTCGTATAATACGTAGAAGCGGTTGTATTGTCCTATCCTGCACTCATAGAATACGCTCGTCTTGACTTGTCAATACGACTTTTTCGTCCCGAATAAGCCCAGTCAACCAACGAGCAGAAAAGTATCCGTGTGATTGACCTCGTCGAGATGGCTCGCTTTCGCTCGCTGTCGTCCGTTCGCTTTGTTTGCTTCTTGCCATTTTGCCACTTAGTACTGAGAACGGGCGCGTTTGGTCGAGAAGATTTTCGCCCGTTCTCGCCCGCTTTCCCCCTTCCGTTTCCTACTGGACCTGAGGATAGGATAGGATAGGATAAGTTTACAGAGCCGAGGAGGTCTCTTCAAGGAACGACCGCTCCCTGTCACACCAGGTGACAGCGGACACTCCATCCAGTGGCCTCCACTTCAGTACTCAGGCGCCGAGCGGCAGTACTTTTGTGCCTGATGAAGCGACGCAGTTTCCTTTCTTTGACAGTGCACCAGCATGAAAGCAAAGTGACGATCATGCTTCTGCAAACCCGGTAGACGCTGTATCGTGTACACGAAGACGTCACGCGTTGACGGGTCCCCCGATGCAGACCGTGATGAAGTGGACAGTGCCAGTGGCTATCGTAAGCGCCTCCCTGGCGATGACGAGGGAGGCCACGGCATGTTCAGACCAAATGTACGCTATAAAGCTGCCTCTTGGGCACTGCGTCCTTCATCTCTGTTCCCCTTTGCCTGTTTCTTTCTCTTTGAGCGTCTACCTTACAATCCCGGGCGATCGTTCGGCAAAGCGGCAGTTTGTTTGCCGTGGTTGAATTGCTAGCACCGCCTCCGGGATTATTACTGTCACCGAGTTCGGGACACCCGGACTCCGCTTCTTGGCTTGCTCCACCTCGTCCGCGTCATACAAATAGCCCCTGGCCACTCCATCGTCACACTTTTCCCTCCCTTACGACCCCCAGCACATACTATGGTGTGGATTCCTGGTATATCACGACTAGAAAAGCGCAAAGGCGGCGGACGCGGCGGCGGAGGTACGTTTGTCAGGTCTTGCACTTTGCCAGCGGTGAGCTCATTGCGCGTAGGGACGTCGTCTGGTGGCAGTAAAGGCGGCACGTCCTCTTCTGGCTCGTCCTCCTCAGGCTCTAAAGGCGGCACTTCATCAGGCACCACCTCGTCCGGCGGCGGCACCACCTCGTCTAGTGGCGGCACGTCTCGCCCGGCGTTCAGCGTGCCTAATACAGCGACGGGCACAAAGGGCGCGAGCACGTACGGCTCTGGCGGCGGGCGCGTCTCCACTATCCCCGCTGGGACCGCGTTCGCGGGCAGACAGCAGGGCGGCGCGACCAGGGATCAGGTCTACGGCTCCAAGTGCGTCTTGTCTTGTGTTTTTGAGTGAAGCGGTGGCTGATGCGCGTGTGGCTAGCGTCTATGGGAGCGGGTATCCTGCGGGGTACAGCGCGACGGGACGCGGCGTCGGCGGCGCGGGCTTCCCGTTCTACTTCTGGCCGCTGGCATGGGGTGGCGGACTGGGCTACGGCGCCGCGTACTTGCACAACCGCGAGGTACGTTGTTCCACCCATCTGTTCTTCACCCCTCGCCATGCTTACGTCACAACATTTAGTACGGCGACCCGAACAACTCCTCGCGTCCTGGCGGTCCCATGATGCAGTTCTCCATCACCTCCCCCGCGCCGATAGCCACCTATCACGTCGTATCGGATAACAACACCGTCCACGCTTTAATCGACACTCTGACCACGAACTGTTCCACTATATCGAACAAGCCCTTGACGGCGAAGAGTTTCAGCGGCGGAGCGGGCGACCCGCAGCCCGAGACGACTATTCAGGTGAGCATGCGAGGATGTGGCGACGAGACTCGCTGCATGAATGTCGACCGCTCGCTAACGCTCCCCCTCCCTCACAGTACTACCGCTCCTCATCCGTCGCTCTAACTCTCGACGGATACAACAACACCGCCGCGCTCTCAGACGATACATCCCTCCCCAACACGCCCCTCCCCTCCTCATTGGACCAAACGTTCCTCAACTGTCTCAACGTGACCATCGGCGCGAGCGTACCGCTTATCGACGGCGCGTGTCCGAGTGTCGGAGGGGCGCCGTTGTGGCTTTTGGTCGCGACGCTGTTGGTTGCGGTGCGGAATGCGCTTTGAGGAGGTGGAGAGGTAGAGGGGAGGGTGGAGTGTGGATCCTGCTTTGGATGTCATGTTTGACGACGTGGAGGACTACCCACCCGCTTCCGACTGAGCTGCTACTTGTACGAATAGCATAGTGATGGTGGTAGTGATGGCAAGTATGTAGTGACGAGCGCTGAAGGTGTACGAATACAGATCTCCTTTTCTAATGAACGCTCGGCCACATGTCGCAACGAAAGCGTCTCGCAGTACTTGAGCAACCCCATCCCGACTCCACATTCTCGGTCTGCATCGGCCCGCGTACATTTGGGATTTCGGAAACTCGGAGATCTGGTTTAAGTTCTTTGAAAGACGAACGAACCTCGATGCCAGGCACTTTCTCCTCGGACGAGCCCCATGCGGAGCTCCAAGTCGCGAGCTCAGAGTCCATCGCGGGTCGAGGAAGCTGCACTCACTCAACCACTGCGAGTGTTAACTGTGAAGAACTACCGCTCGAAGTAGAGGGATATACGAAAGGACGACTCGGCTTTTCGCGCGCCTTGTCTCCGTCCACTATCCTCGTTCTTCCATTGCACTAGGTTCTGCCCCATTCTTCGCTCGACCTGTGGATTTCGCACCATTTGGCAGACTGGCAGCTGCTTCTGTCGTGGCGGTGCATGATGACTTATGGACTTGTAATCCCGCAGCTCGTCTGATGAGCGTGCGTAACTCAGTACTCAATGCTGCACAGCATCTTCGACTCGCGAAGCTCATTCGTGGATCTGGATTATTCAAGGGCTCTGTCACGGTGGCAGTTATCATCAACCCTTCTCCTCGTGCGGGGCGGTATACATATAAGGCTCATCATGCTCAAGCGGACAGACAGTGTGCATTTTCTCATTTCCAACGTCTACCATCCTCTATGTCTCCTGCATTCGCAGCACTGGCTCTCCTCGCGGCTTCACTCTCCGGCTGCGCGTTCGCGAAGACGCCGAAGCCTCGCTGCGTGGACTCTATCGCGCACATCCCAGCCTCGGCGAACAACTTCAACGTCAGCTCTGGGGCTCTTCCTCCTGGGAACCCGGATGTCCTTGTATCCGAAGCGTACCGCATCCAGTTGCGTTTCTGCGAGCCCTCGGTCGCGGTGAAGAAGCGCACGGATACGCTTCAGGTGCTCCTCCATGGAATCGGGTACAACGAAGACTACTGGGACGTGAGCTTTCAACCCGAGACGTACAGCTACGCACGCTTCGCCGCCGCTCAGGGGTACGCGACACTCAATATGGCTCGTCTTGGTAAGTGTTGTCTTTGTGCCTCCCCGGCATTCCAGAGTTAACATACCCTCCACTGTGCAGGGTACGGAAAAAGCGACCATCCCGACCCACTGTCAATCGTCCAGTCTCCCTACGAGGTGGCCATCATCGAGTCGATCATCAAGGCCGCTCGCGCTGGACACGTTCCCGGCGCAACGCGCCACCGCGGCCACAAGTTCAACACGATCGTCGCAGTTGGACATTCGTATGGGAGCAGACTCCTTAACGGGATCATCGCCACGCAGCCTACGCTCATCGACGCAGTAATCCTCTCCGGCGTACGTGACGTGTCCAAATCCCCTTGCCGCACGTCTAACCTCGCGATGTCTTGCAGCACACGCACGACCCGCTCGACGCCAGCCTCCTCCTCGCCGAGCCCGCACGCGACAACGACCCTGCACGCTTCGGCCAACTCCCACCGGGGTATATCACAACCCTCAACGCCACCACGCGCGCTCAAGCGTTCTACGGGCCCGCGGAGACGTTCGACCCTTCCGCGCTCGCCTCCGACGAAGCGCACAAAGACGTCGGATCGCTCGGGGAGACGCTCACACTCGACTTCCCCGTCACGAGCGCACCGGAATTCACAGGCGACGTGTTGACCGTTAATGGGGCGTTGGATATCCTCGCATGCTCCGATGCCACTTGCAGTAATATTGAGAAGGAGGCGATGTTTTATCCGAAGGCGAGGAGCGCGGAAGCTGGTACGCACTTGGCTTAGGGTATTAGTGTAGTATATGTACTGACGATGCTGATGGCTGTAGCTGTGATACCTGCCGCGGGACATGCGTTGACGTACCATCTTTCGGCGCCGAAGTTCTATGGCACGATCCAGGCGTGGTTGAACCGTCACGGCTACTAATTACAGCCCGCCCGTCGTCTTCTCCTTTGATCCTGTAGAATACGTTGAACTTCATCTCTCCATAATATTAATATTTACGCACGCTGCGCCTTTTCTAGAGAGTCCATTAGGAATCAGGATCTTCTGGAGTAGAACCATAGCAAGGCTGTCTGTCGTGCGTACAAATGCGCCGTGCCTGCAACGATATACATAGTCTACTGCTCAATGAGGATGGGCCGCGGCTGCCGTCCATCGTCGACGGGACAACTTATACCGTACGTCATAGTTGAGTATCTCTGCAGCGGCAGAATGAACTACTACATATGGGACAAGTGAATCTTCAACATCGCATTCCAGTCCACGACGTCCATTGATTGAATACAGTATTCGGCCGAGCGGACGCAAAAAGGCCGATCGGCGCTTGATCGGCTTTTCGCGCGTCTTGTCTCCGTCCGTTGCTGTACAGTCGTCCTGCAGCGCTTGCTGGAGTTCTGCACTGGCAGCCGCGTTTGCAAAGGCCTTGGACCCTCGTTGGTCTACAAGCGCAGAGGCGGCCAATTTTTTCGTACACACGCCTGCGTTAACTGCTCAATTCCAATTACAGTACGGGCCCCGTAACTTGGACGTTGCTGATCGCCGTGCAACTTGCATAAGGCGGTACCTGATGACTTATGGACTTGTAATCCCGCAGCTCGACTGACGCCGACATGCAACGCACGCGCCGCTCCGTGTCCGTATCAAAGTTGTTCTCTTCATCCTTCAGCTCCATGAGGTAGAAGATCCTGATGCTCTGTAACCTTGGCCTTCGTGACCCGACTTCGCACTGGCAACTAGGAGAACGGCCTCAAGTTTCGAGGGTCGTGGATGACGTTACTGGCCCCGAACTCAATGCGGACTCATGCACAGCAATTGTAGACTCACGCGCCACGGAGCGATTCTCACTTGTGTAATGTCCAAGCGCTTTGTGAATCCTTCCTCTTTCGGCGCTGTCACTTGAGCAGTACCCCAGGAACATGGCGGTATATAAGGCCCGTATGCTCAGCTGAACAGTGCATCGTTCTCCACTTGCAACGTCCACCTCCTAGACTCTCAGACTATGTCTTCTGTACTCGCCGCACTCGCTCTTCTCGCGGCGTCTCTCTCCGCGTTCGTCAACGCTGGAGTTCTTCCAACCCCTCACTGCGTCGACTCCATCGCACACATCTCGGCGTCTGCGAAGAACTTCAACGTCAGCTCTGGAACACCCCCTCCGGACGGTGACAGACCGACAGTTCCGGTATCAGGAGCGTACCGCCTCCAGTTGCGTTTCTGCGAGCCCTCTGTCGCGGTGAAGAAGCGCACGGATACGCTGCAGGTGCTCGTTCATGGAGTCGGGTACAACGAGGAGTACTGGGACGTTAGCTTTCAACCCAACACGTATAGCTACGCCCGGTTCGCCGCTGCGCAGGGGTACGCGACGCTCAACATGGCGCGCCTTGGTGCGTTTTTCCCCTCTCTTCGAGCTTCCTTCCATCGGAGAGACTGACCTTAGTTATGTATAGGGTATGGCAAGAGCGACCACCCCGACCCAGAGTCGATCGTCCAGTCTCCCTTTGAGGTGGCCATCATCGAGTCGATCATTAAGGCTGCGCGCGCTGGCCGCATTCCCGGCGCAACTCGCAAGTTCGACACCATCGTCTCGCTTGGGCATTCGTATGGGAGCAGACTTCTCAATGGGATCATCGCAACCGAGCCCACCATTATCGACGCCGTCGTTCTCTCTGGCGTACGTGCCAATACCGTACAGTTTTCCACACCAGCGTCTTCACTAATCGACCTCGCTAGCACACGCACGACCCGCTCGATATCAGCCTCCTGCTCGCAGAGCCAGCCCGCGACAACAACCCCGCCCGCTTCGGGAACCTTCCAGTTGGTTATATCACCACCATAAACGCCACGACGCGCGCTGAAGGTTTCTATGGATCGCCGGGAACATTCGACCCCGCAGCACTCGCTTCCGACGAGGCGCACAAGGACATCGGGACAACTGGAGAGCAGCTCACCGTCGACTTCCCCGTCACTGCCGCACCTGAATTCAAGGGCGACGTCCTGACCGTCAATGGAGCTATGGATATCCTCTCCTGCTCCGATCCCACTTGCAGCAATATCGAGAAGGAGGCGATGTTTTATCCGAAGGCGAAGAGCGCTGAAGCTGGTACGCAACGATGGGACTTGGGAACTACATTAGTACTGACGACTGTCTTGTAGCTGTGATCCCGGCGACGGGGCATGCGCTGACGTACCATCTTTCGGCGCCGAAGTTTTATGCTACGATTCAGGCGTGGCTGAACCGTCACGGCTATTGAAAGTTTGTATAACCCCGTACTTTGAATACCTTGGACTAGATGTCTCGATAATCTTCACGCTCACTCCTGATGAGCCGTAATACACTCGTTCCTATACCGATCCCACACCCCAGCGTCGTAAACTGGCGGTTTCCTACAGCCGAACCGTCGCAGATGACGTGCAAAAAGACGGTCTGCCTCTTGAACCGAAGCCTCTGAATTCCCCTCGGAACATCATACATTACAATAAGCCTCTCTGCAGTGGCGGAGAACGATCAACGTCCAAGTCAGTGTCGAAGACTATGCCCGCACGTCCCTATCTCCTTGACTCAATATGAGCCGGTCGTCTCGCAGGCGCGCCAACAACAGTGGTATCCGAGTCCATCGAGCCTCGACCCTCACGACGCAAATGTCCGTCCGCAGACTTCACCCGCGCCTCGAGATCCACATCGGTGCTGGGAGACTCTGGTTTCTCTCCCGACAGAGCCCGCTTCTTGTACCAGATGGCACCAGCGACGGCGAGGGCGATTGCGCAGGCGAAGAGGATGGCGAGGCCTACGGGTGACACGAAGACGCCCATATTTCTGTTTCTGCAGACGGTGCGACGTTCAGTTCCCAGCTGATCGCGCGCGTACGTACGCACAGATGAGATGCGACGACGACACTGACAATAATGAGTGTGAGCGCCGAGCGGCTGTTGGAAGGGCAGGCGGGATGGAAGAGAACAAAGTGCGAGGCCACTCATCGGCGTCGACCGTCTCCTCAAGGACGTCCCCTCAGCCAGATGCTGCGCGTTATCTGTAGATACAGGCACAGTCCTGGAAGGTATCCGGGATTCATTCGGCAGGGCATCTTCGCTTCTCGCGACTGCGGGCCCGGGGTGCCGCAGTCCTGTCAATGATTGATAGTGATGCGGTCTCACAAGATGCAGCGCCGCCAGCCGCCAGGCGTCGTGCAACGCGACGCTGCAAATGTCGTCGGTGCTGGACAGGTCTTGTCTATAGCGCTGAGCGAGATAAAAGCATATTCCATACGGATCTATCTACCTACACGATGCGGTGATCTTACTGGAAAGAAACATGGGAGAGAACAGCGGGAGAGACAGGCGATAGCGAGACAGCGAGAAGCTCCTACGAGCTAGAGAGCGATGATGGGTGCAATAAGGATACAAATGTGGATGAGCAACAGTGGATAGCGTAGCATGACAAGAGAACGTGGGCAGTAACGATGTCGGCATATGTGTAGAGCAGAGGCGTAGAAGGCGCAGGGCGGATAAACGTGATGTGCAAGATTTTTGAAGGTCGTAGGACGAGCGGCGGAGGTCTCTTTACCTGTTGCGAAGACGTCAACGTCAAGAAGAGACGCGATTCCCAAGGCGGAGGTAAAAGCCGTCGACCACAGACAAGAGAATACCGCGCGCTCGCTGAGGCAGCTATGGCGCACGAAAGCAGTCGAGTCATCGACGCAGTAGGACGTTGCAGGTGGCGTGGAGTGTGTGTAGGTGGACGAGTGCATAAGGAAGGAGCGTAAGCGTGAGCGGTCGTGAAGGCCGTCGCAGCACAATAGCGGGGGGACATAGATGCGCGCACGGGCACGGGCGTGGGCATAGACGGAGGCAAGAAGCTGAGGACACATAACGGGCGTGGGGCGACTGTATCACTCCAGGGCAACGAGCTGCTTCGCACGAGTATCGTCGCCCGCCTCGTAGTCGATGAAGTCGCGCACGAACTCCTCGACCTGAGCATCCAAGAGTTTCTCCTGGAAGAGACTGTAGTCGATCGGGAGATCGCCATTGAGCATGAGAGCACCGATCTCAAACCAATCAAAATCTTCGTGATTGAGCGGCGGTCGCGTGGTGCTCTCGACTGGGACGTCGCGGGCCTCTTTCTGCTTGCGCGTAAGGGACGAAGACTGGGCAGTGGCCGGCTCAGAAGGCGGGACGTTCTCCGCTTCCCCGATTGTAGCCCGCGTGCTGGGAGATTTCGAGCTCGATGTCACGCGCGCCGCCATGGTGTTTCCCGAAGGAGACAGCGGCGGAACTCTTTCTCCAGGACGTTGCGTGCTTGGCACTTCCTTCTTGCTACGAGGAAGGGGCGCAATCTTGCGACGTGGCGGGGTAGTTGGAGCGGCAGTCGGAACGCTGCTGCCCGAGACAGATGCGACAGGCGTCGAAGGGCGGTGCGACGAGGAGATGGGTCGGCTGCCAGACGGCAGCCTGGACACTGGAATCTGGGCGGCGGCGGTGACCGGCTGCGTGCGAGGTGCCGTAACAATGCGGGGCGCGGGGGTATGGCCAACAGCAGACGACGAGGCCGGTGCTCTAGGCGTCAATCGCGATCCAGAGGGCGGCGGCGGCGCCATGCGCGATGTCGCAGAGGACGGTCTACTACCTGCATGCACCGATGCCATCGCAGTGTTCGTGGTAGACCTCGGGGCTGAGGCAGACGTCTGTGTCGTCGTATTGGACAGAGGAAGCGGAACCGGAAACTGGTAGACTGGCCGAATCAATCCATTTGGATCTGCGCGTCCTAGTCAGTGCGTAGGAACCTGAGTCGATGACGCAAGACTCACAACGGAAGTTAATCCAAACGAGCCAGACGGGATCTGTAACGATAATCAGAAGCTGCAGTTGGAGACTGGTATGGACGCTGCACACCGTTCGTGACCGTTCGCGACAGTACCGTTTCCCCGAAGGTCCAACCGCCGAGCGCGGGCAGAAACAGCTGCGGCCACTGTAAAAGTATTGTTTGCGCTTCAGGTCAAAGGGTATGAGCGCGCTGAGCAATAAACGTACGATTCCCAAACGCGGGTTGCCAGGATTAAGGACGACGGGAGTTGGTACCAGGATCGTAGGGGTCGCTGCGATCATTAGGCTCATGTCGAACAGCGAGCGACAGACAAACGCACTAGATGCCATCTTCAAAGAAGTGTGTTGTGTTCGTTAGGAGGTGAGTGGTGTTGGCTGCGGTCGTGGTTGAAAGTGCGTGGTGTACGGTGCGTAGGCCAGAGGGGTGCGAGGACGACAACTGTAGGCCAGATGTGGTGGTAGGTGATGGTGAACAGTTCGTGGTGCCGTCGTCGCAAGGTCAGGCTAGCTCAACGCGAGGCGCGAGAGGCAGGAAATGGGAAGAGAACAAGAGGCGAGACGGAACATCCCGACCCATCGCCAATTCTTATACACCACGCCGGCTGACGAGCCGAGCGTGGTCCTACCTCCATCGTACGATCCGATGTCTACTTGATTTCATATTGCATGGTCCTCGATCTGGAGGAAACAAGCGCGCATCGTCGTGCCCTCGTACAGGAGACTCATCGTGGTGACCAGCGTCTCGCTCCGCTGACCGCTGCGTATACCGAGAATAAGCTGGCGTGGGTTGCGTATAGGTACGAGGATAGACCGAGCATCGAGAGCGCGAACGAGGGAAGCACGGGAAGGCCTGAGCACGGAGCCACATCCTCTTGGAGCTTATAAGGGATGACTGAAAGGCGGGTGGCACAATGAAGCGAAAAGGGCATCGCGACGCCCTCCAGGCGCGACGCGAATTTCCGCACTCTATTCACGCCAGGTCGCCGAGAGATAACGCGGTATTGCGAGTTTCGTATCAGCCATATCGAAGATTGTCAGCGAGGCATTGACGAGAGTACGTCCCATGAGCGAAGAGGGGCCCGTAGAGCATTGGAGTATGAGAAGGAAGGTCCGATCGTGAAGTGCATAGTTCAAATTCTGTCCAAGAGGAGCAGGTCGGATCGGGACAGCGAGCCCAGGAGTAAGGTTCAGGATTCAGATGCACATCAGAGTAGGGTTGACGGGGCCTCAAGCACTCGTTGACTACCTAGATCTTTCAGATTATGAGGGTCAAATAGCGACGGGGATGAAAACGCACCTGTACCACAAGCCTCACTCATCGGTCAAAGAGCACCAAGCAGACAACCGCGTCGCCACGCAGAACGTCGATATGTTCGTAGTTTTCACAGAAGTACAGAGCGCGATTCCGGCGTCCTGCTGGTCGAAGGGGAAAGCCAAGGCTGACGCAAGCGCCGGCCCGTGATCGGAAGTAACTCAATTTACGTCCGCTGGATCACTGCAATGAGTTGTTGAACGTTGAAGCTCCATTCTACAGATGAATGGCTACTGTAACAGCTGAGGATATCATGATAGCAGCCTCAAGTCGGCCTGCGTGTCGGTGGTCGGGTCTGGTGCTGCCGAGTCCGAGTCGGAACCGTCATGATCTGCTCTTATGTTGAATTCGAAGGTGTTCTCTATCACCAGTCGGCCTGCACTAGTAACTTAGTAAGGATTTAATTGAGTGGCAGGAGAAAAGTGTGAGACGCACATCTAGGGCGCTGCGATATGTAGAGCGACTGGGTGCCCTGCGTCGACCCCAGGCTACTTAACGCGGGAGAGCGTCATGCGCTGGATAACGCGCCGCACAGGGCCACCCCCGTCGCGTCGAACTCATCGTCCACGCGAAGAACGACGCGAACTTATAGAGAGTGTTCCTGCCCGATGAAGCCCTGCGCACTTCGCCTTCCCCGCAAGCTGGAAGGCCGCACGTCTGAGCGTGTTGGTGGAGGTCGACGTGGTTGTGAAGGTCTGAATTCCCGATTTCCGACGCCCGCAGATGTACGAGGGACCCCATCCGGCGGGAGACTCGGAGCACATACAAGCAAAGATGTGTGACAGAAGCGAGAAGAGGGCACGCCGAGTCGTCGTCGAAGAGAGTGGGCGAATTTCGATGAACCGTTACCCAATCAAGTGCGATGCGATGGGACGATGTCGAACCACTCGTCCGTAAGCCAGAGATATGCCATTTCGTCATGTGCTCGACTCTCCACTCGGGGCCTGCACGGGGTTGAGTGCCAGTGTCAGGAGATGAGTGAGCGAGATATGAGACGCACGTCCAACGTCTAGCATGTAGGGCGAAGGGCTTCCCTGCAGTGGTTGACGGTTTTGACCCCTGACCAGGAGAGGAATTTTGCACCGTCATGCGGAACATCGCCCGCTCCCGCATCTACGAAACGGTGATCTGCAGAGAGTACGAGAACCCATCTGGCGGGAGTGTATGGCGGTATGGCCCAAGCTGTGTCGCGGCATAGGGGGTAGAGTAGCGGTCGAGTAGTCGTCGAAGAGAGTGGGCGGAAATGGGTATACACCGCGGCTCCGCGGATGGGGTGGTATATGGCGTGTGGTGCGTATAGGCGAACGAGGATGAAGGACGACGATCATTGTACGAGGACGATGGGGACTTGGAGGCGCGGTGGATTTATATAAGTCTGGTGAGGGTTTGGGTGGCACAATGGCGTTGCAGAGTCGATGCAGTGGGAGGTGGCACTCGAAGGCGTCATCAAGCAGCGAGAATGCACGTGTAGAATCTAGGCTCAGATGCACACCCAGGCAATGTATTGTCCTCGTCGCCTCGAGAGTCGGCGACAATGAGTCCAAGTCGTTCGCGGTAGTTCAACCCAGCCTTCGGCGCTTGATAGACGAAGGTGACATCTTAAGGTACAGCCAACACAGCGAAGGCGAGTAATATACGGATTTCAGGAGGGAGAGCGTTGCGCGGGAGTTTCCGACCGGCGTCAAGTCAAGTGCACCCGGGCTTGCGCAGCTTGACCTCCTACGATGTCGTTACCACGAGCATCGTACGACCCGCGACGGGTGTTCCTGCTGTCGTGCCCGTCGTTCAACATCAAACACAAGCGCACAATCGGCGTCTACCTCGCAGGCGGCCTCGTACGTCCTCCACGCGCTCCTGCTCGTCGTCACTGACGGTCCCGGCCCCGACAGTTCGCCCTCGCGCAATGGGTCTTCTGGGACGCCGCCATCCTCTCCGCCCACGCGCGCCCGCCAGTCGACGCGCCGCACGACACGGTACCCGTGCACGTCTCGTTCTTGGACTGGGTGCCGGGAATCTGCACCACGCTCGGGATGCTCGTCGTCAACCTTATCGATAAAGACACCCTCATGGGCGACGTCACAGATTCCAGGGCCATGTGGCGCGCCAGGCTCGTGCTCTTCTTGGGCTTTGCATTCATGGCCGGCGGCTTGGCGGGCAGCGTCGTAAGTCGTGTGCTGTACTTGCGGAAAGGTCGCTGACGCTTTCCGCGTAGGTGGTGCTGGTGCTGAAGTACGTCCTGAAGGAGTTCGAAGACAAGTACTCGTACTACGGATACGCGAGCGTCGCCCAGAACGTCGCGCTCATGCTCTCTGCCGTCATTCTCTGGATATCCCAACAGTCCAACAACGAGTACGAGTATAACCTCACGCTTTGATCGCTCCTTTCCCCTCGTGTAATCCAAGCTGTCGTCTGTGGAATTTCAATGTCGTCTGCTTTCCCGCATCCTTCTCGTATTCATCGTGACCACCTACAGCGTGCGGTACACAAGACAAACGCGCGCACGCGTCCGGCGCTAATGCGGTGGACGGCGGTGGACTCCACAACGTGCAAGCTACGTCCCGCGCTGACTGGCGCTTCGCAGTTCCTGATTCAGACGCGCATTACCAAACCACTCGTGCGCGTGTCATCCTGCATATCACTCCCCCACAAAGTTACGGTCCGGCTGCATTTTATGACGGATTCTGGGCATTTCGGCGGTCTCCTTGGCAAGAGACGACTGTCAGAGCATATATGACTGCTGCTCTTATGCCCTGGTCCAAAGATAAAGCGAGATTCTTTGAACAAGCTCCACCAAAAAAAAGAACCTTGAACAAACATTTATACCAAATTCCAATGCAACGTGTAACGCAACGTCTCGGGCCCAACGCAAGACATCTACTTTTCCGAGAAAATTCCACCCAGGCGAGGAAAATGATACGGATTACGGAAGGCAATACAGCCCTGACCTCGATCCACCACCATCCCAAAGGATGTGCCGCTCTGCAAGCCATCATGGCGGGCACTCCACGGTCTCACAACGCCTAAAGCCGTCGGAACGCGTAAGACCTCATAGAGGCGGTCGTGTCGAGCGCTGGTTGAGCGAATGGAGGTGGTTGGGAAGATATGTGACTCTCATAAGCCCTCGATATGAGGCGGAGGTCCGATGTGCATGACGATGTAGTCAATTGCGAGTATAAAGATGCGTATAACGTGCATGGTCTCTTGCTGCCTCGCTTTGCGTGGGACGGTGTGCTCGACGACAACAACGTCGAGGTCGCCGACTTCCGCGGCGGCAAGCGTGCGATCACTTCGGGCCGATACACTGGCACCGATCTCACGCCCAGTGCAGATACAAACGCGTAGTGAAGTATGCCGACGAGAAGAATTCCTGTGTTGCCCTGACGCGGCTCCTTCTGTCCCCGCGCACGAGCGGGGGCTCTCGGCTTGAACAATAGCAACCGTCCTCGTTTCGACGAGCACTGTTTACTCCGGTCATGACAGCTTAATTGCGGACTGGACAACATACGATTAACAGACAAGTTACGACATAGGAAAGTTACCGAATTGGTACAAGAGTTGGCTGGCCAGGAAACTGCAGAGATCCTGAACGCACCTCCACTGTACCCAGGTACTTCCATGACGACCTATAAGCCGCTGAATGTCTCCCGAGACATGGAAGGTGCGTGAGCGAGGGGTTTTTCATGATTTTCCCCTCAACAAAGCAAGTTGGGGATGAATGCTGCTGTGTGAACAGTTCAATCCAGCCTGGCACTGGAACTTCGGATCACAGTAGTTGGATTTCCTCCAGGCGGCTTACGATCTACTGTACAGGGCATTATTTACATAGTTAACGCTTGGGAATATCGGTAAACTGAAAGGTGGCACCGAGAATATACTCCTCCCTCCTCCCTCCCGTAAACCAGTGGAATTGCGGGTAGCTTTCCATCCGGTGACGTGCTCACAGTGATTCCCATTTCCAGCCACGTTCACTGTGATAATCAAACCAACAATATTCCTGGCCTTGGTATCCCAAGATCGCCCTGCACTCGACGTCCAGCGCTTCATCTAGAAAGAAGTCGACATGCTCGTGCCGTCTGGAGCCGTTCTCGATCCAACATCGCTCTGTATAGCCAGGGAGGACTTGTCAGATTTCCATACATACAATGCAGCCCTTGCTCACCAAGTTCGATAGCGTCCCTTTGCCCTTCTTCATCGACACAAGTGTACCGGAATGTCCATATGCTTTTACATTGATGCGACCCGAGTATGTGTGCGCGCGGATGGATGTACTCCAGGTCCGCATAGTCATCATACATCTGTAACAGCGACTGGAGGTGACTCTTGGCACGAGCCACAGTCGCCGGTGCAAGAAATGTCGAAGGATAGTCAATCGGTATTGACTGACTAATATAATGAGCGCGCAAGTTCACGTCTTGTAGTCGTTGTAGAAGTTGTAAAATCTTGTGCGGGACGTTGGACTCGGAAACGATTGCGCGAGTAACTTGGAAGTCCTGTACTGCGCCAAACTGGAATGTATCCGTGGTGAACCAGAAGGCCATCGCCTATATACTTCAGCATCGGTACGATGGAGTTCGGCGCTGCTCACCCAGTCAACGTCGTAAGAATCACAAAATATGGATTTGGGGGTGCTGAAGTCATCGAACAGGCCAAGGGTCGGATTGCACTCGTCGTCAACGGCGAACATTCCGGACACTTGACAGTCCCACACAATATTCGACACGCGTTCAAGATGTTCAACAGCATCCTGATCATCACCGATACCCTCAGCAGGGGTGTGATACGGATCCAGGCAGGACGCACGAGCAACTTTATGGCCTGATATACCGAATGTATAAGAATATAGACAGATTCTGGATTGATACTCACCGTCTCAAACGCTTTTGCGGCCTTCTGTTGTGGGCTCATATCCGCTTTGTGCTGTTCCACGTAGTCGGTGAATATATGGCAGCCTACGTTTATATCGATCAACAGAAATATATCGCTTGTCGTGGCGGCCTTGCTTACCAGATCTGAATGCCACGAAGGAATTGTCGGGATTGTTGACACTTAGACCGTAAAGCTGGATGATATTCGCATGTTGGGTTCTTGGGTATCTGGATCGACGTGGTTAAGCATGGAAAGGGGTATGAAGCTGGACGCACGATAATTCTTTCACAATGTCCAAGTAAGTGACCCAGGCGGAAGGTAATGACCCCGACGACCGAGGGTGGCGTATAACCATGAGCTCTCCGTTCACGCGAGCTTTAGCAAATGCGACATTTTCACGTTCCTGCCACCAGTCAGTAGGGAGGTCGTGGAGCTTTCTCACGTCAGCGGGTCTGAGATGTCGAAACTGATGCGAACGATTAGCAACTTCGCGGTGCAGTTGTTATGGGACTCACGCCTTCAGAGTCGTAGAGATCGTTCTCGTGGATCGCACGCAGCGTCTCTTCCGCCGTTTCGCTAATAGCAAGACGCACGTCGAGCATCATCGCAAGCTTCGAGCACAATGCAGGGCAAGACGCGTCAATGACTATCCCTAAATGGAGAAAGGGACGTACCTGAAACAGCTGCATCTCCTTCTCGAGCTGGCTAGAGAGCTCAGACGCTTTTTTGGGAGCAAGGAAGATATTGTGAAGACGTCGTTTGACTCCGTTCTTGACAGCCGCGGCTTCTGCCACGAGCGCCTCGATCTTCGTGAAGACGCTGTGGAACAATCAAGCTCTTGCCCAGGAAATCCAACTGAAGGGCATACGAGCACAACCGCTTGAGAATACTGAGGACTTTGCCTTCGACTATGCGACCAGCCACGATTGTGTCGATGTGGCAGGCGTATTCCGCAGACTTGGCGATCAGATCGTTCATGGCTTTGCGATTCTTCTCGATTTTCTGTCCCGTATTCGTGAGTCTTCACTCAAGCTGCGCGGACGGCTAGCGTACCTCAGCGAATTCGGAGATGTGCGCGGCCGACCCGAGGATCTGCTTCGCGATGGAGACGGAATCGGTAGCCTCCCGCGCAACCTTCAGCGCAAGCGTCGTGCCCGCGAGTACTCGCGAGACGGTGGTTGAGTCTGTGTTCGGGCGTGCGGCGGACATTGAGAGGATCAGAAAAGCGGGAGGAGACGTACTACGGGAAAGGCGACCGTCTTAAATACTGATGCACAAACCCGCACAACAGCCGTTCCAGCCTTCTTCTTCCGGACCGCTGCATTCCCGTACACAGCAAGGACAGTCGAGCAGCGATGAGCGCGCGACTAGTGGCTGCGCTGCCTCGGTCCCGACGGGCGTCGCAGAGATCCTTCAGCGCAGGATTAGTGCCCTTGAGTACTCGCGAAGCGGTCCATGAGTACTACCCCGTGTTTGGCGTGAAGGAGCCGTCGAGAGGATAATGTATACAGCGGAGGCGAGAGACTGTCGGAAGCGAGACTGTCTAGAATACCGGAATAACGGTACAAGAGCGCGCACAGCGGGTTCCTTGGGCATTCCCGAACACAGCACGCTCGGACAAAAGGCTTCTCATGAGCGCAGGCCTTGTGACCGCGTTTGCACCGACGGTGTCGCAGAGATGTTTGTGACAGACCGCTGCCACTGGTGGCATGCCTCGTGTTGACCGTGCGCGCAGAGTCCAAGCTCAAGTGCGATAAGCAGGTGCTCTGCACGGGAGATGCGCGAGCGTCTGCTCGGGCGGTGCGCTTTCCAAGAGCCGGGCCTGTCCAGCGCTAGCCTGAGGATGTGCGTCGGAAGCCAAGATCTGACGCCCGTACGGAACATGCCGCGCGACTTTCTTTTCGTGCAAAAATTTCACACTGGCTTGTTCATCATCGTCTTGGCTACATATCTTTCTGCGTGTGGTTCTTTCATTAGTCGTACGATCTCCGAAGGCTTTACAATGACCATGGTGTACGACATGGACTGTATCTTGAAAATTCCAACGCCATTGTGCCACCCAAAACCTAAAAACCTTATTAGACTTGTAAAGGCAACGCGCCTCAGCCTTCAATCCCAATATGTCGGTGTACAGTGATTGTCATCCCTCGTCCTTCTCGCTCTCATATTATAATATACGCACCTCGCGAGACCTCGCGCCATCCCCGGGCCCACCGCCGATCCCCAAGCAAGACAACGGCGTCATTCATATATATATCTCTGTATAATGCATGTGTATCGCCCGTCGATCTCATGCTGTACATCTACCCGCTTTGATTTGAGTTTACTTCCGAGGTCCGGCGTCAACGGAATCCGGCCCGTTGGTGGTCGTGTGGTCCGTGGTCTGTTTTCGTAACTTCGGTTTTCATTCGACGAGCAGAACGCCGGGATCGTGCTCTGAAGTCCTGGAAAAGTATTGGGACGCGGTACGACGGACGAAGCTCTGGTTTTGCGTTCGAGATAGCTGACTGTGCGGCTCTGGACTTTGGATTCTGGTATATTCGTTGCACGGTCGCAGTAACGCCTACGCGAGCAGGAACAAATAGCAATGCGGATGATAGGCGAAGTGCCTGTTTGGCCCCTGCGTCTTGCATCATCTTCCTGTATTCAGGACCGGTCTTTGCGCTTCTCACACTCGGACCTGAGCGGTGCTGGCACTGCTCTCTGGGTTTCCTTCCTGGCTGACTTTGTGCACAGACCTTCGAGTCGCGTCGTGGTTCCAGATGCTCTGTTCTCGCACCGGCCTTCAATGCTACAACACAGGCCGATACGGATACTCGTGCATGTTTCCCTGGTGCCCAATATCCTGCCCTGGACACTGGATCTATCTCGTCCTAGCAGTTCAGAGAGAGAGCACAGAGACGCGTTTTGCCTCACCGTACCTCACTACAACTCTGCGTCCGTCAGCATCTGGTACTTCGCAGGCTGGCGGACCGTCGTGCTAGTGTACTCGTCTTCTTGTTACTGTGCCTATACACCATACTCTTTACTTCGACTCTATCTACGACTTCTACTCCCATCCCGTCCTTGAACGATAGCGTACGGGATTTCATGTTGCGGGCTGGACGCCTTGTACACCGGGGTGCGCATTACCTGAGGCGTGGGCGGACAGCGACGTCGTCGCATACTGCAGCAGTGAGGGCGTCGGCAGGTCGCCTGTCCTGCTCGCGTCGGCCGATGCAGGGCGTAGGACCACGCTCGGCAGGTCGGCCGGCGTGGTGCATAAAAAGCAGGTGCGTTGACGGAATGTTCCGTCTCGCCTCTTGCCCTCCCCCCTCCACATTCTGCCCTCCTTGTCGCTCGCGCGTCGAACCTCGCGCCTTGCTCTATCTGAACAGCTACACGGATACACGCCCAGCGCAAGTCCACTAACGCTGTCCACTGCCTCTCGGCGAGGACCACACACGCCGAACCACAGTTCAGCACCACACCTTCGACAGATCACGACCTCATACAATCCACCGCTCACGGCCCACAATACGAGGTATGTGCTGCTCCGGCTCGAGCTGGAGAATTTGCCTATGGCGTAATCGGACCCAGGCTGACGAGGATACTGTATCCAGATATCCCTGCTCTACTGTACACGTTGTCCTCCATCGCCAATCATGAACTTCCCGTACAATGTGCGTCTTTTCTTTCAACGCCCGATCACCCTGCGGGGTAAGTAACGAAAAACTTCTCTTGCAGCCGTCACACTATCGCATCCCTCCCGTCCCGCCTCCATACATTATTGAGTACGGCGATCCTCGTGACCCACTCAAGGTGCGTTACCCTCGTCTCATGCTGCTGTTTGCTAACTTGTATCGTCCACACTTTAAGAAACCCAAACTCTTCTTCCCCCTGCCCTTCGTGGCCGGCGAGCCCGTGCTCGCTAAACTTGATCCGGAGCTTGCCAGTCCAGGCGCACTCCGTGCTCATTATTCAGATCCTCAAAATGACGAGGCTTTCTGGGCTGTACCTTACTTGATCCAGTGTGCGTGCAGAGCCGAGGGATGCGCTGCACGGGCTTACAGACTTCACAGATTCGGATGGCTCATTGTATTCCTTTCATGAGGTCTGGTTTCCCGTTCCGCGTTCCCCGCTCATGTCGATGCCCTTCGCATTGGCAGTGGTCGCTCCTTTCACTTCAACCAGCGCTGTGCCCGCTTCGCTAAGTGGACCTCATGGCAGATGGACTTCCGCCCTGGGTGCTGCGCCTTCCCCGTCATCTTCTCGGCCGTCTTTCGCGAGCGCAACCACAATCGCCCGCCCTGCTCTCCCTGCTGGAAGGCATATCGCTCCGCTTCCGGCTCGCGGTAGGAAGACCACTCCACAGCGTACGTCCGTGGCTTTCCCGCCCTTTTCGCCATCGGGAAATACGATGGAGTCGCGCGCGAAGTCTCGCGTTCATCTCGCTGCCAGCGCGTCCGCGTCGCGCGTCGCAGACGGTGAAAATATCCCTTCACCCGAACGCGTGGCACCTTCCGCTGGGACACGCCAGCGTCCACACGCCGACAGCTCGACTCGTTCCGCGAAGCGCGCAAAACTGTCGTCCGATGCCCCGCCCGATAACGATGATCCGCGCGCTGATGAAGACGCTGGACTGTCTGCGCCATCCTTTGCCATTGTGGACACGCCAGTCGTGGATCAGGGTGTCCTCGCCGCCTTCGACGAGAACGGTTATCCTCTCAATATCAACCTGCGCGATGACCTGACCACGTGGACCCCGCAGGAAGGCGAGGACTGGGACTTCAGGGTCTGACGGGTGTCTCCGTTTCACCTCGCGCCAGCCTTCGTCCTTTTCGTGGGCTCTGCAGTCCACAGCTTCCTTTCGCGTCATCCATTCTCGTACCCTCCGACCAACCCTTTGCGCAGCGTCGACGACTTTCCACCCGGCAAAGACTTCGCTGCAGCCAATCCCTTTCTCCACTTCCGCCCCGGCGTTCATTTTCGCCTTGAACAAAATCTCCCTTTGGCGTCGCAGCCCCTCCTGCATCGGTCGGTCGGACGGCGACACATTCCCAACTTTTATGCTATCACGCCTTCTACGAATCGCGCCCGTCGCACCCCACGCTCCTTCATATCCAGTCGCTCGCCCTTAGCCCACGGTTTCGAGCGCATCGTCGATGGCCTTCGTGCTAGGCGAAGAAACCTCCGCCACTCTTGCCCGATCGCGAACCGAGCATTATGACTCACGAACCTCGCACATTACTCTCATGCCCGCCTATGACCTTCACGACCCACGCGCATCACATACCTCAGGATAATTCTAATATGCTACTATCAGCATTACCCCTAGCACACTCACTGTTGTTCCGACGCATTTGTATCATCATCATCATCATCCACGTCCTTACTCTCCTGTAGTTCTGTTTCGCTACTGACCACACAACAAATATGCCTCATGTCGTATCGCTACTTTATGTATATTGCCGGATATGCATACACCTCGATGTATACGGCTTTCAGAACCTTCTATACTTACAAGTCCTCCGAGTCAACCCTTGTTGAGTAGTACAGCCGCGGTGGTCATTGTAGCAGCATCCTCGGTCAAGGCTCTCTCCCTGTGCACCACCAGTCTTGAATGTATTTGTCCAAATATTGTCTTCCTAGCATTTGGCACGAAAGCGCCGAGACGGCAAGGTCCGCATCTTTCTTTCTTACGCTATCGACACTGGCACGCCGTTCCGACGCTGAATATTGAAGCATGGACCTTACAGGCTAACTCGTCTTGGTGGTGGGCAAAGCGCGACTGCGACTGCGAGGCTACTACCATGCACTTGGATGACTTGCGACCGCGATGATTCAGGTTCTGACCGACATACTCTATAGCACTCTACTGCTCTAGCTCTATGCTACTTGTTCCGTATCTTGAATCCTGGCACACGGCCGTCTTCCTCTTTATTACGGCGCGATGTTATGGGTGATAGACCTGCTCAAGGGTCGCGATAGCGCCGACGACGGCTTGTAGTCTGTTTTCCGCCACGTCATCGACGCCGAATAACTCCTGATCGTTTTCAAGAAATTGGGCGACGTCGCGCAGGCAAAACTACGAAGTATTTCAGTCGTACTTCCCAGGGTATACCCCGCTCATGCGCACCTCCACGATAGGATCTAGAGTTTGGAATCCCTCCGTGTCCACCACAGCGAGCGCCTCGACGATGGCGTCTATAGCCAACATTGCCGGCTCGCGGTCGTTGATAAGCCCGTACAGTGCCACGAGCGTGCTCTGCGCGACTAATCGCGTGCTGGCGTCCTCGGCGCCTCCAAGCCGGCTCAGCGTCTCCGTTGCGGCGTAGAATTTTGTCCAGTAGGATTGCGGGATATGGCGGTCTGCGTCACGCAATCAGTCGAAGATCTCACAGAGACCGTATTGCGCAGGCTCGTACCTGGTTCATGGGATTGGATGACCTCATACGCCTGCGCGCGCAACGACAGAGTCTTGACATGAAGACTGAACCTCGTCTCGCCATCGGTGCCGACTTCGCGCAGCCCTGCCAGCCCTGACCCTCCCTATCCAATGCATCTCAGCCCTCCCTTCGCCCACTTCCCACCTCCCCATGCTAACCTCTTCTTGCCTCTCGAATGTCGTGGATATCGAACTGTCCCGCGGGCCAGAGGATACACCCCAGATCGGTGCGAGCGCCCGGTCGAGGGCATAGACCATCCACCAAGTCTCCCGGTCCTCCTCGCGACCGTTCTCGCTCGGTGGAATACGATGCAGACCGAGCATGGTAGCCACGTACATTGCCGCGGAGGTCTGTCGATGCGTCTGCTGTGCCCAGTACTGGGTCGTTGTATCTCGCCGAGGCTGAGCACGAAGGAATGCATAGGACGCGAGGAGCGCGTGTCCTTGGATCTTGCGCAGCTTCGGGACCTCTGAACCACAGAGTGCCGTGAGCGCCCGCTCGAAGAACGCCTCGTCGTAGCCAGTCCAAGGAGAGTTCGGCGATGCGAAGAACGAGGCGATGGCGAAGACGGCATCGGCGAGCGGGCATCCTCGTGGACGCAGAACCGGTAGATAGCTGCTGGTCGTCGACACAGGGAGACGGAACTGTCCAGCATGAGGAAGGAACATTGCTGCTCTGTGCCGAGTTAGTGGTCCAGAATACTGCTTGGATGGGGTACTGCGCACAGTTGTGTAGTCTGTTCCCGGGTGAGCTCCGGCGACACGGTACGACCAGCTTGGCGACGTGCAGATCCACCAAGAGTGGTAGACGACGAAGAAGAAGTAGTGGCAGTTCCGGTTGGTGGCGCTGTCGAGACCGAGGTCTGATGCTGTACCTCCTGCACACTCTCGAGCTCGCGAATCTTCAGCTGGAGGACATCGACGTGTTCCTCGAGTCGCTTGATCTGAGCATGAAACGGCGTCTCCTCGTACTGACATTCGCCTGCCTTACCCGCCTGACTGCAGGTTCCGCACCTGGGCCTTGCGCCGTCGCACCTCTGACGACATCTTATCAGTTTCCTCTCCCCACGCTCCTCATGCCGATGTGCGTACTGATTTCTTCCGCCTGCATATTAGACACGCTTGCCCTCTCGCAAGTGTCGTGTGCGACGAATCTTCAGGGGGAGCAGGCAACATCGACGACTTGGTGTAAGGGTCTCAGGAGCCTCATCCCAATGTCGTCACGAGAGAGCAATATATCATACTCATTTTGCTTCCTTTCCGCCATTCTTCGCACCGAAAAGAGACGGAGTACATGACTCTCTATCCTAGGATGGACTTGCGGGGTTACAAAACGGCTGACCGTTGGAGCTCAGCTCGGAGAATACGGACAGTCAGCTTGGGCGGCTGACAAAGACCGGTCGGGAGCGTAGAGACCAACGTTACATAGGATGCCGCTGCGTATGTGATGCACAAGCTGTATTCTGAGACTGCTGAGTCTCCTAGATGCCCATACGAGTGACTGAGTAGAGGAACTCGGATGTCACGTGAAAGAGTGTTCCGCTGTTGCTTCCGAGGATCCGCGGTATGACGCGACGCGACCTGCGGGCTTTGAAGCGCGTTTTGGCTCTTGAACCCGCACCACGATGGTCCTATCATATCCTGCCGTTCCACAGCGCCTGCGCGTATGAATCCACGTCCAGAGCAATACGTATAGTCAGTCTAGACCGGCACAGGCGACTCTTCCACGCCGTTGTACGCTCCTGATTTCGCGTATCTCTTTATCGGCGGTTTCAAAGATCTAAGGGCTATAATCGCTAGGTCAGTAAGCACAGTGTGATGCTCTTTTGGTTGCGCTGGTCTTTGTGATGCACTAGTCTTCATCTTCCAGGTTCATCGGTCTCGTCGACCTTCGCGCTTGGACTGGCACTCTCGAGCGGCATTCTTCGCTGGTGTACACTGTTGAATATGGCACACGTCACTCCATTTGACCCTAATCACTGGTACTGCCACGCTGTCGACTATTATGACTTCGTGCTGTCTTTCCACTCGCTTTCATCGCTCCTGGACGTCGATACCTTGTCCTCATCGCTCAACATTGCCCTTGCCACAGCGGTCCCTCTACTGCCTTGACTTCTCTTCTACGCCATTGTGCATCCGCGCTGCTGAACCTGGATCATGGCAACTCCCAGCTCTGAGTCCATGCTGGACTGGCGACCGGAATATCAGTCCAAATTGATATCCATGCGAAGGGATATGGTACAATGCTACCAATATACTCTCCTGCAGCTTTCTGATCTTTCCTATCTGCGACGAACAGCGGCTGGAATCTTGCTACATGTCCTTCGAAACCCCTCTCGTCCACATCTCTCTGCATAAGGTCCTGAATGTCAGCCCTCCTTTCTGATTACGCTTCGATGCTGCCTATGCCAGATGCTACTCTTTCGGCGACTTCTTCCTCAGTTATCCTCGCTCTCCAGGCTTTTTTGCGCTGGGTTGTCGGCTTTACCGGAGCTTGAAAGCCGGCGAGCGCTTACCAGGCTCTGACTCGAGCCGTGACTTCGCGGTGCATCGACTGCTTAAAAACGTGCTGCTAGCGCGTGTACATATTCGACCATCTCTCGCGCCCCATCAGCGTCACCCGATCCACCGATTTGCCTCCCCATCGCGCGCATTCTCGATAACGAAAATGGCGTCGACTTCAGCCACCCCGAGCTTTGCGAACTTGACGCACGTACCTGGCACCGATCCGACAAAATGCATATACGACGCGGCGCGCATATCTGTGGCTCAGCGACTCGTTAAATCGCTGGGCGTTACCATCGAACAAGCCTACGTCGCCGTCGACTACGGCAAGAAGGGCGAAGACTGGACTGTCCCTATCCCTCGACTTCGATTGAAGGGCAAGCCTGACGAGTTTGTCAAGAAAGTCGCGGACGAGGTATGTCGCAACCTCCAGGTCAATGTAAATTTGCTGACGCTACGACCTCCAGTTCGAGGCAGACGACTGGATCGACACTGTCACGCCGTCGTCGCCGTTTGTGCACTTCCGCATGCGCACATCGACCCTCAACCGCGCTGTACTCGACCAGATAGATCGATTGACGCACCACAGCGGAACGGGTAAGCCAGAGTATGGCACGAACGACTCTGGAAAGGGCAAGAAGCTTGTACTCGGTGCGTTCCATTTCCCTGTCATTGCCTGGTTTACTCATCAGACTACAGAGTACAGCTCTCCCAATATCGCGAAACAGTTCCACGTTGGTCACCTGCGCAGCACTATCATCGGCGCATTCTTGAACAACCTGTACCGCGCGTGCGGGTGGGACGTCGTCTCGCTCAACTACCTCGGCGACTGGGGCAAGCAGTTTGGTCTCATCGCGGTCGGCTTCGAACGCTACGGCAACAAGGAGGCACTCGAGAAGGACGCGATCAAGCACCTCTTCGACGTCTACGTCAAGATCAACAAGGACGCCGACGCCGACCCTGCCGTTCACGACGCCGCTCGCGCGTACTTCAAGCGCATGGAGGATGGCGATGAGGAAGCTCTCAAGCACTGGCGCGAGTGGCGCGCACTCAGCATCCGCAAGTACGAGGCAGAGTACGCCGAGCTCAACGTCGCGTTCGACGAGTACATCGGCGAGAGCACCGTCAGCCAGGAATCGCAGGACGACGCGCTCGCAAAGCTCAACGAGCTCCAGCTGACGAAGGAGTCCGACGGCGCGCTCGTCATTGACCTCGAAAAGTACAAGCTCGCCACTGCCGTCCTGCGCAAGCGCGACGGGACCTCGCTCTACCTCACGCGCGATATCGGCGGTGCGGTCGAGCGCTGGGAAAAGTATCACTTCGACAAGATGATATACGTCATCAGCTCGCAGCAGGACCTGCACGTCGCGCAGTTCTTCAAGATCCTCGGCCTTATGGGCTTCGAGTGGGCGTCGCGACTCGAGCACATCAACTACGGTCTCGTCCAGGGCATGAGCACGCGCAAGGGCACCGTCGTCTTCCTCGAGGACATTATTCGCGAGGCCGCGACGTGCATGCACGAGCAGATGCAGAAGAACGAGGCCAAGTACGCGTCCATCGAGGACCCGGAGAAGACGAGTCGCGAGATCGGCATATCTGCGATCAAGATCCAGGACATGCAGGCGAAGCGGTACGTGCGATGTCCAAGGAGGACTTTTTGCTGACGCGCACCAGAATCAACAACTACTCGTTCTCATGGGACCGCATGACGAGCTTCGAGGGCGACACAGGCCCGTACCTGCAATACGCGCACGTCCGACTCGCGAGCATGGAGCGCAAGAACCCAGAACTGATGCCGCTCCCCGCGACGTCCGAGATCAACACGGACCTGCTCGTTGAGCCGCAGGCGCACGAGATCATCGTGCTGCTCGGCACGTACCCGGACGTGGTCAAGACGGCGCTGAAGAACCAGGAGCCGAGCACGATCATCACGTTCGCGATGAAGCTCTCGCACACCATCGCGTCGGCGTGGGAGGTCCTGCCCGTGCGCCACGAGGCCGACCGCGAGAAGGCCAAGGCGCGCCTGTGGATGTTCATCTGCGCGCGCGACGTGCTTGGCGCCGCGATGCGCCTCTTGACCCTCACCCCGCTCGAGCGTATGTGAGTGTAATATACTAAGTACTTGCTAGATCTAGCGCTGCGTAATACACGCGCTGCGTAATACACGCGCTGCCTGTAACACGTTTACAAGTTAACCAACGTTCTCGTCGACGCTGACTCGCAAACGCTCGTCGTCGTACACGACGGTCCGTGGGGCTTCGCTCGTCAGGGTACCCTCTGAGCCACCAATAACAGCTTGCAGCTCCAAGACGCAGTAGCAGATCCTGGGATTCTGACGCATCGACGCGCTGGTCGCTGACCGTAAGCTCGACTTCCATGGCGATGTGCCTACGATGTGCCTACGAGGAATTGTACTACGAGGATCCACGAACCACAACACACGTTTCTCTGCGCATGAGTACCTGGCCAGCACATGGGGAGAGCGCTCCGCGGAGTTGAAGACGACGCAGGGTTCGCCTGTCTCTAAATGAAAATGCCACTACCTTTCTGACCATAATTTCGCTCTTTGCAGTAGATGCCTCACGCAGTTCCTCGGCGTCTTAAAAGCCAGCGAACACACGTCGTTCTGTCGTTGATTTCGACTATCCTACGTCTCGTAACTCTGGCATGGTCATCTCTCGCTCGTCTCGGCGGCCGATTGCAGGTCGGGACATCTTGGCCGAAAAATGACGAGAGGCTTCAATTCGAAGGTAGGCTTTGTCAACTCTGCAGCGAAGGTGTCTATTAGTCACACCGGAAAGCCTTATATAGCCCAGCTAGCTGACTGTGTATTAGTCACAGTCCCCAGCACTCGGACCTCATATACCGACAGCCCTCATTGCTACCCAGTGGACTGTGCAAGAGGCGCGAAATGTCACGAATCGCTACTGTGTTCGGTGCTACCGGTCTACAAGGCACGTCTCGCCTGCTCGTGCACAGCTGGCATCCATCGTCCTGACGCGCAGAATTGCTCAGGAGGAAGCGTTGTTCGTCAGCTACTCAAGGACGGGACCTTCAAGCCGCGCGCAGTGACGCGTAACCCCAACAGCGGGGTTTCCAAAGAGCTCGTCAAGCTTGGCGCCGACGTAGTCGAAGGCGATCTCTCGAGCTACGACTCTATTAAAAAGGCAATTGCAGGCGCAGAGGTCGTGTTCGCTGTGAGCTCTTCTACGCCTCTAACTTTATGTCATTCCACCAACGCTTTTCTCACAGGTTACCTTCCCGGTTCATGGGGAAGGGCGTTCAGAGCTAGAGGAGGGCAAGTTCATCGTTGAGGCCGCGAAGGACGTCGGCGTCAAGTACCTGGTCTGGAGGTATGTATGACTACATAACATCTGAGCCAGCTCGTCACCGAGACTGACCGCTCACTTCAGTTCTGTGCCTGCGATCAGTGGTACTTCTGGCGGGAAGTATCGCGCGTCGTTCCTTGACGGTGCGCCGTCGACGCTCTTGTCCATCGCATAACGCAATCTGACGTACCTCGCTGGCACTGTGACAGACAAAGCCGAAGTCGACACTTACCTCCGAGCATCCGGGCTCCCACACTCGATCGTCTACACAGGTTGGTTCCTCGAGAACTGGACTCGCAAGTACGTGGCCTCGCTCATACTCTGAGGTTGCGCTCATAGGCATGTTGCTCAGGGAGTATCCCGACTGCGCGTCGCTCAACGAGAAAGGTGAGATCACATTCAAAGCTCGCTGGGTCCCTGGGACGGAGGCACCACTCACCTGGATTGAGCGTGACCTTGGCCCCTCCATCTCTGCGCTTTTCAACGCATACTCCGCTGGTCGACTTGCAGAGATCAACGGCAAAGACTTCGCCGTATTGTCGGCCAAACTCCCGATTGAGAACTGGAACAAGGTCATGGAGACTGGTATGTACTTCCATGCTGTCGACCAGTGCGACGTGGCGCTGGCTGATTACAGCCACAGTTTCCGGGAGGAAAGTCAAGGTCGAATGGCTTCAGGGATTCTACGCCATTCCAGGCTTGGGCGAGGCGGTACGCTCATCAATACGATCACAGAGGGGGGACTAATAAATCCCGACACAGTACGACGCGGTGAAAGAGGTCCCGTTCTACAGCGATCGACAAGTTCCCGACCCTGGTCTCACGGCGCTTGGCGTCAAGTTCGGGACCCTTGAAGAATTCGTGCGCACGGAGCTCAAGGCTCATCTCGGCCTGTAATCGTCGGCGGGTGAAGGATCTGTAGCGAGCAAGTGACCCTATGAACCTTCCTGTATTCCCTGCTATTCGTTCCGTATCGAGAGCGGAATGAATGGAAGAGAACTTGCCTCTGTCGGACGACGGCAGAATACAGCCCTTGTCGACGGCCTGCTCGATCTTGACGCGTCCCTCCGGAAACTTCTTCTGTCCTTGAACGTACAAAGATGGGTCAGGTCGCTAGGAGACTTCGGTGCTGTGCTACTGTATAGGGTCGGAGATGATAATTATATGAAGGTAAGTGTAGATCTTGTTTGACGCCGGGGCCGGAGGTTCGATATCCCACCTCCACCAAATCCGCAGCAGCGTAAGATCGACCTACGTCCACCGGTGAGTCTCCCCCGCTGATCGCATACTTTCAATGTCTGATTCAGGGCGTATGACCATCATCCACGTCGAGAGGTGAGGGAGCCGGGAGCTTCACATCATTCTCAAGCTGTTGCGTGCGTGTGCGAACCTTCTTTCTCGTGGTCGCTGTGAGAGACATCTAGGTGTCACGCGGGAGTGTGTATTGGTCTAACTTCTGTGCATCGCCCTCCTTTAGAGCTGGGACAGTTCCACCTGGGACCAATGACCGCACTAGTGCTGCGCGCGCGTGTTAAGTCTTGAGGCGCGCACCTGAGCGTCTGCTGTTTGGATGCTAGGTTTACTTACGTTCGGATCCTTCGGGAAGAAAGCGGGATAAGCCGCGCGCAACTTGGTCTTGATTTACGTCCATCTGGCAATAGCTGTCCCTGGTTTCTACCAACAGGTACTCATCAAGTTGCTTAGGGCTCCCTGTGTCGCATGTGCACACTGCAGCGACGGCGGTCCACCTTGCGTACCCATATTAATCTGTTACTGCTTCAAAACCGGTACATCGAACTTGGCTAGCGCTCGCTCTGCTGCGCTCTTCGTCTAGGCGCCGCTGTGCACGCAATTGCTAACTCCTGCCTACTATAGCGCCTCGCAGCAACCTGCAAAGGACATATGAAACGTTCACATGCCCGTTTTGACCTGTTCTGCGCCTTTCCGACGTCGCAATCGCACGCAAACGCGCTTTCCGAAGCGCTTGCCTTGCTTCAAGCGGACTTGCAGCGCTCCTCGGTATCCGCGGCGCGTGACTGCAGGCGCCCTTCCGTCTGCGCTCCTGTTATGTGCCGTAATTGACTGTCAACCAGCGCTTGCTCTGCCACTACATATAGGCTCACCTACCTCATTCGACTCTCCAGCACACGTCCTTCGTCATGCGCATCACCTCCATCGGCTCATTTGCTCTCACAGCGCTTGCCACCGCTCGTGCGATCAGCATCACGACTAGCGGGGTGTACACTCTCACCATCGCGGGCCGCGCCCTCACGCACGGCAACGCCACTGCTCCCGTAACGGCTGAGATTCCCTCAAGAGCTGCCAACCAGGCTTGGACCGTCTTCTTCGTGGCCGACGGTGTGGTGTCCCTTCAAAATGTCGCCACCCTCGAGTTCGCTGCTATTACTCGCGGTAACCCTGGGATCGTCGGCACCAACTCATCGTTTGGTTGGGTCCTTTTCGAGTCGAACTTGTAAGCCAAGCGTAACATCACGTTCTCAAAATTGAGCTGATCTCTCGCGATCAGGTTCTGTACGGGCACCGACAGCGCGTTCTGCATATCGCTGGTATCGTCTAACGGACAGTTGAGCTTGGTAAACCCGGGCAACCCAGAAAACCTCCCACAAGTCTTCGACGCGACTCCGATCCCTCCGCCTCGCGCCTGGTACGAAGTCCACAACGTTGCAACAAACAGAATCATCGGCGCCACTCCGGGGTTCACGTTCCTTTCTACCTACCCTGCGAGCGATCGCTCAGAGATAGTGGGTAATATCATGCTAGAAACGCGCTGCTGACCTCGACTTGTGCTAGTGGTTGGTCCAACCTCAAGAGAACTCATCCACGATCGCCTTACAGAACCTGGACACCTCGGTTTGGCTCACGGCGGAGAGCAATGGCAACGTTACCGCTGTATTCGATCCCCCAGCACCTTGGATCGTGGCATTTCCCGCAGGACTTGGGCAGACTCTCACTCCCGCGAGCAGTGGGTTCCTTCAAGTTACGGCTGGAACCTCGCTCGTCATCGATAGTTTCACTGGACAGTAAGTTTACTCCCATGCTGCTTGGCGAGCATCGAAGCTCAACCAATGAATCAGGACGTCCACTTGGGTCTTCCATCCCGTCGACCCGGCACCTTTTTTGCCCCGCCGTGTTTGAGATCTCTTGTCCGAGGAAGTTCATTCGTTTGTAGAAGTAACAACATACACAGATCTACGTACTCCCTCGTCTCGCAGTCTACAGGATGTATCCCTTACCCGACTACGACGACTACAGGCCGAGATGAGACCTGAGCTCCGTGCGCACGAATTCCTCCAAAGTTCCGAACTTGACACCAAGCGCCGTGAGACCGGGGTCGGGAATCTGCCTATCGGTGTACCATGGGATCTCGTTCACCGCGTCGAGCTTTGCAAAGTATCGATCAGTTCTTACGCTGTAAGAAACTTGAGGAACGCACCATGTCGCCGTATCCCGGAGCCCCGTAGGCTCCGTGGAGCCATTCGACCTTGACTTTCCTGCCCAGAACTATGACAGGCGCTATCAGACGTCACATCGCACCGATGGGCAGCAGAATAGGACATACCAGTCTCCATGACCTTGTGCCAGTCCTCGATCGGAAGTCGTGCGGACAACACGACGTAGTCTTTACCGTTGATCTCTGCAAGTCGGCCGGCGGAGTAGGCGTTGAAGAGTGCGGAAATGGAGGCACCGATGTCACGCTCAACCCAGGTGAGCACTGCCGTTGCCCCAGGTACCCAGCGAGCTTTGAATGCGATCTCGCCGTTCTCGTTGAGCGATGCGCAATCGGGGTACTCTCTGCGCAACACACACGCCCATGAACAGATGGCTTGAAAGCGAGCGAGCGAAAAACGTACTTGCGGGTCCAGTTCTCGAGGAACCAGCCTGTGTAGACGATCGAGTGTGGGAGCCCGGACGCGCGGAGGTAAATGTCGACTTCGGCTTTGTCTGCCAGTGAGGAACGTTAGAGGGCATTATGCGATGGGGATGGGCGTCAGCGGCTCACCGTCAAGGAACGACGCGCGATACTTCCCGCCAGAGGGGCCGCTGATCGACGGCAGAGAACTAGAGCGAGAGTGTAAGAGTCGTATCAACTGCGACAAGCGGGTTGCAATGTAGTGCATACCTCCAAACCAGGTACTTGACGCCGACTTCCTTGGCGGCGTCAACAATGAACTTGCCCGCTTCCAGCTCCTGGCACCCCGGGAATGTAGTCTGTACGAAGAGCATGAGTGGAATGCTAGGAAACCAAGGGACGTGAAGAGCTCACCGCAAACACGACCTCTGCGCCTGCAATCGCCTTCTTGATGGAGTCGTAGCTCGAGAGATCACCTTCGACGACCTCTGCACCGAGCTTGGCGAGATCCTTAGAGCCGTCGCTGTTGGGGTTACGCGTGACTGCGCGCGGCTTGAAGGTCCCGTCCTTGAGTAGCTGACGAACAACGCTTCCGCCTAAGTCGGTCAACCCGTCAGGAACAATGGGTTACTCGGGAAGGAGCGAGCGAGACGTGCCTTGTAGACCGGTAGCACCGAAAACAGTAGCGATGCGTGACATTCTGCGCCTCCTTGGTAATAGGAAGGTAGCCTTGAGATTCGAAGTTCAAACCGATCCTGGGGGTCGAAGCGTCGTCTTATACCCAGTAAATCGGAAGCCCCAAAGAATGAGACGAGTATGTGACATCGCAGTACTGAGGACTGTGACTAAGACACAGTCAGCTCGGTCCCCGGTTTACTAAAGGTTACTAAGATATGTAAAGTGCAAGGCGCGAAGCTTCTTCATCATTATTCGGCCAAGCGGTCCGAAGCTGCACGTCGTTGCAATCGGCCGAATGAGCGAGTAGCGAGGACTACGTCGTTGATGCACTCCCAGGTGGTACCAGACTTCGTAAAGTCTCCTGCGTCCCATAGACCTCCTCAACACAAAACTTACACTATGACCCGTCTTTTCACCATTGCCTTGTCACATGGGACTCTGCTTTGAGATGCTGTTCAAGTTCGAAATCCTTGCGAAATCGTTCCGATTGCACAGTATCGCAACTTCTCCGCTGTTCCGTAATAGTTTCAATATTGACGAGTGAAGTGATGTCTCACAACTCACATTCAAGGATCATTACATTAATTTGGGCAGCTGTGTTTACTTGCTGGGAATACCTCCGCGGAGACGATCAAGGTTTGACAGGCGGACTTCCTACGCCACACATGCCTCTTGCTCGTCACCTCTCCTGCCGGGACTCTGGCCGTAGGTGCCGTTCTTTACCCACGTTACCAGACCTAATACCTCGGAATCCTTAATGATCAGTGCTGCCGGCGTCGCTGGCTTCTGCACCGCCGACCTAAGGGGCTCGTCCGCAACGCACAGCTTCAACCATCCTCGACTCGGCATCAGGACGCTGAACTTCTATACGCCTGCGTCCTGAGTTCAAGGGTACAACCTTACCGAAGATCTATCATTATATTCTTTCGCTAGCCACCTGCGGCCCGTGCATCAGAGTTGGACTCTCACGTCGACGAATGTCGTACCCTGAGCGGCACGTCTCTTCATGTGGCGCAGACTACAGCACGAACTTTCTCATATGACGAATACCGCACGGACCCGCTTTCTGGGTGCTCCCTGTGCGCTCAAATCGATACGGACACTTCCCGCGATGGCCGAGAATTGTCCTGGACGCGTCAACATACACTCAAGCACCGACTGTTGCTGCCCTTCGTAGTCTTCTACTCAGGGATGTTTGCGTATCGCGGTCAGGTTCCTCCTGGGTTCCTCCAACTGCCACTGCGATTGGATCATGGGAATCCTGATGAACTGAAGCAGTGTCAGGAGCTCCTTCCGCAGCTGCTTGAAGAGATATTGTAGTGCGTACATTTCATTCACATAATTCCTCCTCACGAACAGACTGAGAAACAGATATGCGAGAGTCCAGGTGTGGAACTATTCCGGGCACAGTTGCGGCGTGGTTACGCAGCCGCCGAGCGTGCGAGCGTTCCTGACGACGGATGGTCGATCGCGGCAACCGGCGAGCTTTATCCTCCCGCTCCCACCAGGCAGGACAACGGTCCCGTTCCCGGCCCTCTTTTCCTCTTCCCCTTCACCCCCGACGCCCGTGGCGCGGACGTGGACGACGCTCGCGAGCTCGAGCCTCTCGATCCTTTACTTCCCTTCCGTTCCTTTGCCAGGCGGTGTGATGGTCCATGGTTGCCGACAAGCTGTCACTCGTCAATGCTGCAGGAGACACTAATTCAGCAGGTCTGGGTGACCTTAATGCCGTGCGTGAGCCTGTCTATCACTATCCAAAATCTCACAACGCGCACAGGCTTTCCTCGCGGACGTGCCGCTGGTAGCGATTGGCATCCTCGGTTTCGCGGTTGCGAAGCTGCTCTTTGCATTTCGTAGCCTTTCTAGGCGAGTAACTGCCTTGTATCTCGACGCGACTTTGCTTACCATCCTCGCAGACCGAGTGTTCTGGTTCTTCTATCCGTTCTCGCTGCCTTTCTCGCCGTCACGTTCGACCTGTTCCGCATCTTCCAGACGACGAACGACCCACGCGACCAGTCCACGCGCGCCCTGCTCATCCTGCGCGAGGTCTTCCTCTCCGTCGGCATCTTCATTCGCTTCCTGTTCTACCTCGACTACGCATGTCGCTCGCCAGTAGGCGCGGACGGTCGCACAGCGCGTATCGTGCGCATCATGTTCGAGGTCGTCCTACTCCTCTCCGCCATCGTCATCTTCGTGCTCGAGCTCGTCTGGCGCTTCAACCCGCGTCTGTCGGCCGTATACCTTACAGACGTCGTTATGCAGATCTGCTGGACGACGCTCGTCATGTTCAAGATGGGCTATGCGATCATTGTGTACCCGGACCCCAACCAGCGGTGGCAGTTTGCAAAGCTCGTGCTCCCGATCATGGCCGCCCTCCTCCTCGAATGGGGCATCTCGGTCGGCAACGCCGTCATGCGTGCGTCGCTTCCGCACCTTCTCTAGCCGACTGTAACTAACGCGACGACGCGCAGGGAACTTTGCTGACTGCTCCGCCGGCCGCTTTCTCCAGGCGGTCGAGGTGTACATCCTCCTGCTCGCGCTCACGGGTATCGCATTCTCGCGGCTCGCTAGCGAGGGTGGCGAGGGTCCTTCGTCGAACATATCAGACGCGTCTGGCTCGCCTCTGACAGAGAAGGGGCCCGAAGGTCGGTTTATCATCTCCAAGCCCATGCTCCCCGTCGGTCTGCCCAAGTTCTCGTTCCTCGGTACGCCACGTCGCGCACCACGCCCGCCGGAGCAGCAGAACGAGCAGTCGGGTTCCGCGATGTCACCAACGCGCGGTCCCATGCAGGTCATGTCGAACTGGATCTCTACTCGCGCGTCCTTTGGCGAACCTCCGCTCCCTCTCCCCCGCCCACCGCCGCCGCCTGTGCGCGAGATCGACGTCGAGCAGCAGCAGCAGATCAGCGTTCGCGCACCGACGCCGGGTGACCCTGTCGTTCGCGCCGATCCCTACAATCTCAACACGCCCACACCCGTCGGCACGCCCGAGTTCACACAGTGGCGCACCCTGCCTCAACAACCCCGTCAAGCGTACCCACAGCCGCAACAGGTTCAGCGTAACTTGACGCCGGTGCAGCGGAACGTCACTCCTGAGGACGAGCGCCCAACTTCGACAAATGCGCTCGCACTGCTTGGCCCGCGGACGTTCGACCCCTCGCCAACCACAGCGGCCGACTTCCGTGCGTCGCGTTACGGCTTTCCGCCGCCCACCCCGCCGCCGCAAGGGCCTCTTCCCCTTCCGCCCGTGCAGCTGCGCCCGCTCTCGCCCAACGCAGAGCAAGTGCGCGACTCGGGCGTCGACTTGCAGACCGAGAGTCCATCCGAGAACGCAGGTACTGGCTTAGGCTTGCGCACGCGTCCCGTGTCGTCTACATTCGGGCACGTCACGACCTCTGCATCGACGAGCAAATCCGCCGCGTCCGAGCTCGAGCGTGCAGACCGCGCCAGTCGTCGTTCGTCTGCGCCAGCCATTCGCATCAGCGCACCGTCCATCCCCACGCCCACGCGTCCACTGAGCAACCCCGGCACAGTGTTGATGGAACAGTCCATCGAGGCGCTTCTACGCGAGCAAGACGAGCTAGACGCCGCGTATCCTACGCCCAGCCCGAATCCGCGTCGCAGCGTAGTGAGCGTGATGAGCGCGACGACGGTCTTCACTGGCGAAGGTGCCATGAGCACAGAATCGAACTCGAACTCGCAGGAACGCAGTATCATGACGGCGCGAGAGAGCTCGAGGAGCGACTTCTCGTTGAGCAAGTTCCCCGCCCCGCCTGCGAGCTCGTTCAAACGCGCCGTCGCGCCGCTGAAGAGTCGGTTCTCGACGGAGTCGAGTGATGATATTGGCGTGCGCGCGGGTCCGTCGAGTATGCGGATGAGCTACAGTACGAGTGGAGGTCGGTTGAGGCCGCCGACGCTTACTGTCGAGACGGATATGGGTCGCATCAGACGCGGAGGCTCGTCGGGCGGGACGCAGTGGGATGTTACCTCGTTCATCGGTGGTATGTCGTCCCCTTCTTCCCCTTCGAACGTCTTGCTCATCTTTGAATCGTAGATTTGACGAACAGCGACGGTTCCATCCCATCCGTCCCGCCACCGTCCGCGGACATGATGGGCGGCCCGCTTTCCTCGGTGACCAACAACTCGCACGGCCCAACGTCAACCATATCGCTCTCGCCCTCGCCCAAGTTACCTCGTCCGCCACCACGCATACGACGGAACAGGAACAAAGACAGCTTCGCCGCGCTCTCAGAAACTCTAAGCGTAGGCGCATCCAGCGACGAAGACGAAGACGACGACGACGACAACTTGAACCGGGACGTCCAAACGCGCAAAGCCACACGCGCCACGCGCGTCTCGCGCGTCCGGTTCGTCGAGCAGCCCCGGGCCCTCCCGCGCACGACAGTCGCGCATCTGCGCGCACAGAGTCTGTCCGGTCCGTTATTCTTCGACCCTTCAGAAGAGTTACAGCAGCAGCAGCAGCAGCCCCCTGTTACGCTGACGCAACCGCGCCCGCGGTCGAAGACGCTGAGCATTTCTGGGCCGATGCCGCTGGGCGCTGTGTCTGCGTCGATCCCTCCTGGTGGCTCGCTTCGTGCCAGTGGGGGCGTCGGACGAGGCGCGCCGGTGCTAGACAAGGGCAGCCTGAGAGGGCGCGCTCTACCTGCCACTCCGCGTCCCATGCCCCAGTTCCGCTAGATGCGATTCCCGTTGATCGGGTTCGCACTACAGGCAGCATTCCATCGTTACCCACACCTGCTGTATTTTTACTTACATCTCCACACATCTCCCGTTCGAGGGTAGAGCTTTCATTTTTGTCTGACGCTCGTTTTCTTGCTTTGCTTTGAGGGGCTCGTGTGTTTACCTTAGGACCATGTGCATGCGGCTGTGGATGCGTAGAAGAGAGGAGAGGCACGGTGCGCTATGTTCCAATACATACCGACTGTATTTTTGCTGTCGACGCTTGCCAGTCAGCCTCAGCCTCAGCCTCAGTACCAGAAGCGGAAGACAACGTTCGCCCGCACTTGACTTGAGATCATCGACGCTCTTAGTATCGTTCTCAAGCCTTGGCTTTGCTTCTGTCATGTCACGCGAGAGGTATAAAAGCTGGCAGGGTCGCAGTCCAAAGTTTCTCCATCACCAGCACTACAGTACCAATTCTCCAACACCCCAGCCACCTCTCACTCTCGGAAAATGTTCTCCAAGACCGTCCTCGTCTTCTTCGCTCTCGCTGCCACCGTCTCCGCCGCGGCCACCAACGTTACCGCCCGCGCGGACGCCGTGGTGCAGTGCGCGACTGGCAACGCGCCAATGTGCTGCAACACGTTCAACGACCTCACGTCCGCGTCGGGGTCCAACGCTCTCGGTAACCTCGGTGGCTTCCTCCAGGGCACGAACGGCCAGGGAGGAGTGCAGTGCGTTGCGGTCGGTGTCCAGGGCGGCGCTCTCTCGTCCGACTGGTCAGTGAAGATTTCAGGTTCATTCTTCATGAAGTTGTACTAATGCCTCTATAGCAAGAACGCCAACGCCTGCTGTGGTCAGACTGGCCAGGCTGGCTTTGCTAGCTTCTCGTGCACCCCCGTCAACATCATCTGAGGGATCCTTGCGTCTCCTTCACTCTATTCTTTCGTGCTACTGGCGTGTTTTCACTTTCACTTCACTAATACTTGTTTCTCTGATGTAGTATCGTTTTAGTTATTGTTCCTTGAGCTCGTCCACGCTCGCTTCAATGTCATATTCGTTTTGATGAGCTCAAATCACAGATGTTGTCTATGTTTGTTCCCAGTTTCCGCTCCGCCTCGCCTGGTCCGATCTCTCTTCCTGCGCAGTCATGCATGACGACTTGCGGCTTCGCGGTCACGCGCAATGCTCCATGGACGACTTGCAACCTTCGTCCAGACTTCCAATGCGCGCTCTTGACTCAGCTGCGATGACTTGCGAGTTTGAGCGAACTCGCGCTGTGGTTCTCCCGATGTCCAGCGCGGTCGCGGCGGCGTCTGTCACAACCCACTGCTACTACCTAGAAATCCCGAGCCTCGTTTATATACGGGCGCTGTACCCGGCTGGGAATGACGCCAGCTAAAACACGCTCGCGCCGTGGGATCCAGCGTCTCGAGCACGCTGCCAGCACCTGCTGACTTGCGCGCCATGCGTCCCGGATGGCGCTTCTGAATGACATCCCCCACTGGCTCTGTGGCTGCTATAAAAAGCCAGACCCTGTCGCGCTCGTTGCCAGTTCCCCAGATCCGTCGTCATCATGAAGTTGCTCTCCGTGTTGCTCGCCGCGTTGACGGTGACGAACTCGCTTGCCGCTTGGACGTCTACGCCGTTCTCGCCGGCTTCGGTTCCTCTTGCTGTGAGGTCACCGTATATCAATGCATGGTTGGCGCAAGGAGCGGGAACAGCTTTGAACGACAACTGGGCGACGTTCTGGACGGGCTCTGTGCGTGAAGTGCACATATCTGGATACCCGTTGACCCCAAGTTAGATCGTGGGATGGGCGGGCTACGTCAGAGTCGATGGCAAGGTCTTCCTGACTATGGGTGCTCCAAGCGTCCCAGGCGTGACTGCGCCGACGAAGGCGACCCAAACAGACATGACTGTGAGCGCATGCCAGTTTCTAGACGTCCCAACTAACAGCTCTGAAGTTTACTGCGACTTCAAGCAAGTTTACGCTTACCGCTGGTCCTGTCAGGATCGTTTACACGTTCTTGTCGCCGGTCACGGTCAGTACTACCCCATTCTATAGCCCGTCTCCGACATTGACAAAGATTGTAGCCGAGTGACCTCCTCAGACAGTCCATCCCGTTCGCGTACATGTCTGTCACCGCAGTTTCCCTCGACGGCGCTTCGCACAGCGTTCAGTTGTACACGGACATCAGCGCGGAATGGGCGTCGGGTGATAACTCGCTCCTCGTCAACTGGTCGACAAGCCTCGGCAGCATTCTCACGCACCAAGTCCAACTCCAGACGCAGAGCCAGTTCACCGAAGTCAATGACCACATCCAACGTACGTGATCAAAGTCGTCCATTGTGGCCCATCTGATTTGGGCCGCGCAGAGGGCTCTGTGTTCTACTCCGTCAACAACGTGCGTCCCGTCACTTTTATATCTGCCAGACATCCAACTTACCCCGGGCAGGGAACCGACATCACGTACCAGACTGGCCAGGACACGGTCCTGCGCGCGCAATTCATCAACAACGGGCGTCTCGCAAACACGCAAGACACCGCGTTCCGCGCCGTCAGCGACCGATGGCCCGTCTTCGCGTTCGCCAAGGACTTCGGCACAGTTGGCACCACTGCTACCGCGCCTGTCGTCTTCTCCGTTGGACATATCCGCGACCCAGCCGCGCAGTATGTTACGAAGGGCAACGTGCTTCAGTCGCGGTCGTCGTTCTTCTTCTCCCAGTTGTCGACTCCCGCTGCGGTGGTACGTCTACTTCAGTGTTCTACTAGTATGATCGCGGAGGACTGATGAACTCCCAGATCAACTTCTTCTTGAACGACTTTGCGAACGCGACTGGTACTGCCGCGGCCTTCGACAGCAAGGTTAACAGCGACAGGTCGGTTCCGTCATGCCGCAGCATGGTTGTTGAGACTGACCTGCCCACGCAGCGCCAAGATAGCGAGCAACTACGCCGGTCTTGTTTCCCTTTCTATTCGCCAGGCGTTTGCTGCATGCGAACTTACCTTGTCCAAGACGTCTTCCGGAGCCTTCAACACGAGCGATGTTCTTCTTTTCATGAAGGGTACGAACTTGCACCGCGCCCGTAGCCCGTTTGCTGACAGGCACATGTAGAGATCAGCAGTGACGGCGTACGTCTCTGACTATACTCTTAGCTCCGGTTCAGTTGAATTGACTTCGTCACGAAGAACATGAACACAGTCGATGGTATGTGTCCATAGCGCCATAGATTTGCGAGGCTGACACGCATCCTTCGCTGCGCAGTGATCTTCCCCGCCTGGCCCGTCCTGCTCTACACAAACCCTCAACTTGGAAAGTTCCTTCTTGATGGCCTCTTCCAATACCAGGCCACTGGCTTGTACCGTGCGTTACCCTTCCCTTCATTCGTATTTTACTGTCTAATCTTGTTCACAGCTAACAAATGGTACTGACGTTCATCACTTCCACATGAAGTCCTTGACTGACGCGTCGTCAGGTCCGTACACGACCTCGGCAGCCATTATCCCAAAGGTGTGCTGGCTATCCCATGCGTGTACTGCGTTCTAACCGCTGAGTAGCACTCGGACACAACGACGGTTCGCATCCTTCCCGCCCTCCGTTTCTACATCACTGCTGAGAGCAGGGTTTTCTTAGGTGGCGACGAAGCAATGCCAGTTGAAGGTCCGTCTGCGAGACTGCATTGACTGTCCTCGTCGCCGACAACGACTGCAGAGAGCGGCAACATGGTCATCATGGCGCTCAGCTACGCGCAGAAGACGGGCGACCTCTCGCAGCTGCGCACATATGTACGCACAGCGTGTTCCCCTCTATACTGGATCCTCACCGTTCTCCGTAGTTCGGCCTGCTCGACCAGTGGACGCAGTTTCTCATCACCGATTCACTCATCCCCGCGAACCAGGTAAACTATAAGGGGTATCGCGCAAGAGCAGAACGTTGACCGACTCTGAAGATTAGCACCGACGACTTCGCCGGCCCGCTCGCGAACCAGACTAACCTTGCTATTAAGGGCATTGTCGGTATACGGCATGTCTCATTCATGTCCCAAGATGTTGTGTGTACTGACTCATGACGTTTCCAGTGCAATGGCCGAGATCGCGCGTCTGACTGGCGATACAACTCGCGCGAATAACTACACGGTGCGCTGGTCTTCTCCCACTTGCACTTCCGCCTTGCCGTTGACTCAACGCAACGCTGCTAGTCCATTGCAACATCGTATGTCCAGCAGTGGCAGACGCAGGCCATCGCAAGCGGCGGACAACATCTCACGCTCAACGTGCGTCATCTCCCTCTTCGTCACGCCTTGGTCTAACTGACAGCGTTGTGCAGTACGGCAACTCCGCGTCGTGGGGTCTTGCGTACAACTTGTTTGGCGATAAGCTGCTCAAGTTGAACCTCTTCCCGCAATCGATTTACGACATGCGTTCGTCACTTCATCTCATTCAAACTCAAGTCGATTTGGGTCTGACATCCGACTATAGAGACGGCGTGGTACAAGACGAAGATCAATTCTTTCGGTCTCCCTCTTGATACCCGGCATACCTATACGAAGTCTGGTACGATTATTCGTCTGCGTGCTCGTGTCGAAAGGCTGATGGGTATCGTTGCGGCGTTATGAAGACTGGGAGATCTGGACGGCGGGGATCGTCGATACTACGCTGCGAAACCAGATCATTACGGCAGTCGTCAAGTACGCCTCGGACGGGATGAGCTCGCAACCGCTGGGAGACTGGTACGAGACGAGCAACGGTGCGGTTGAGGGCTTCAGGGCAAGGCCAGTCGTTGGTGGACATCTTGCTTTGGTATGTCTTTCATCGTCATCCACGTTTCACGAAGTCCTAACGATTTTTCTAGCTCATCTTGTGACGAGCTTGGACTTTGCTTCGCGAAATGTACAATCCATCAAACGGAATGTGAAGGCACAAATATGTCAAAATGCCTGCTCCAGCGATCATACCATTCATCTATAGAGTCCCAGTCTGGATTCCTCCCGAAGTGCGGGCAGAACGTTTTCGCGGCCGATTGCGCCGAGCGTTCGGGAGGAATCGACGTAATCGCGCATCTCACTTCTTGACCATGAAGGTCGTACTCACTGGAACGACAGGCGGGCTGGGTTCGTCGGTCCTGAGACATATCCTCAAACTTGTACCACCCAGCGACATCGTTCTATCTGTCTACAACCCCTCTAAACCGCCAGCAGGCGTCCCCGCTGGAGTGCTCGTGTGCAAAGGCGACTATGCAGACCCTGCATCATTGGACGCTGCCTTCGCCGGGGCAGAAGGTTTGTTCCTCGTCTCGTATCCCAGTATTGCGCACGAGCTGCGCGTGGAACGTCACAAGGCGGCGATCGATGCGGCGAAACGGTGCGGCATAAAGCGTATCTGGTACACGAGCCTCGCGTTTGCAGATGGGAGCGTGAGTGAGGTCATGCAGGCCCATCTGGATACGGAGAAGTACATCAAGGAGAGCGGGCTCACGTATACGATCATTCGGGAGGGAATTTATACCGAATCCTTCCCGCTCTACCTCGGTGAGTTCTTCCAGACATCCTCATGTTATAGTCAATCAACCGCGTGGTACTGTGGTACTCAGGTTTCTTCGACCCATCCAAAGGCACGGATGAGGTATTCGTACCGGGTGACGGAAAGATAGCCTGGGCATCGCGCGATGACCTTGGCGAGGCTACTGCCCGTCTCATCGTCGCTGTACGTCCCTACAATCCATACGAATACGTCATGGGCTTGCTGAACTTGCCGCAGGATACACACAAAAACCAAACGATCTTACTTTCCGGGCCCGAATCCAACAACCTCACTCTCGTGGAGCTCGCGCAAGTCGTTTCTCGTTTCCTCGAGCGGCAGATCAAAGTCTCCATCGTCTCTATCGACGAATATATAGCGCATAACCGCGATGCACCACCGCCCCGCAATGACGAGGACTTCCTCCGCGAATGGGCTAAGACGTACGATGCGATGGGAAGAGAGGAGACAGGCGTCGTCTCTCCGCTGCTGGGGACACTGATTGGACGTCCCCCTCGCTCAGTGGAGGAAATTCTCGCAGCGCAGATGGGAAAGGGTGCGATCGAGCAGTACGCAAAGTAATGACATACTCGAAAATGTGTAAGCGTGTTGTTGGGCTCAGCAATGCGTAGGATATATTGCCTTTCAGGAGCGTGTGAGTGCATTATGAGAGATGCAAGTGCTACGAATAAGGAAGTCCGTTTGAAAAAGCTACGTAGGAGAAGAAGTTCGTCGAGGTGTCAATGAGCGGGCGTCTCGTGCTCTCGTCACGGTAGAGGCTGCTTAGAGCTTGCGCGTGGGAGGAGTGCAGACGAAGATCGTGCCTTCGTCGTCAGTTGCGGCACACGAAGTCGCGCAGCAGCCGCCAGTCGGGCAGAGCTCAGAGCCCTCAGCGCAGGTGCCGTTGTCGTCCGGGATCGGCTCAGTCGAACCGGGGACCTCGCGATCGGTCGCGCAGACGAAGATCGTACCTTCCTCGTCAGTCGCCTGGCAGAACGATCCCTCCCAGCAGCAACCTCCCGTCGGGCAGACCTCCGCGTTGGCCGGGCATGTGCCGTTCGTGTCCGGGAACGTCGGGGTCGTGCCAGGGAGCTCAGTTGGGGGGACGGGAGTCGGGAAGGGCGAGGGCGCGGTGCAGACGAAGATGGTGCCTTCATCGTCAGTCGCGGCGCAGGAGGTCGCGCAGCATCCGCCAGTGGGGCAGAGCTCGGAGCCCTCGGCGCATGTACCATTGTCATCGGGAGTGGGCTCAGTGCTGCCGGGGACCTCGCGATCGGTCGCACAGACGAAGATGGTTCCCTCCTCGTCCGTCGCCTGGCAGAAGCTGCCCTCCCAGCAGCAGCCACCGGTCGGGCATAAGTCCGCATGCGCGGGGCAGTAGCCGTTGTCGTCCGGGAAAGTCGGAGTCGTACCAGGGAGGTTGGTCGACGTGGGCGGTGTGCAAACGAAAATGGTACCCTCGTCGTCCGTGGCAGCGCAAGACGTGGCGCAGCATCCGCCTGTAGGACAGAGCTCAGAGCCTGCGGCACACGTGCCATTGTCGTCAGGCGTCGGCTGAGTCGAGCCAGGGATGTCGCGGTCTGAGAGGCAGACGAAGATAGTGCCCTCCTCGTCCGTAGCTTGGCAGAACGTGCCTGCAGAGCAGCAGCCGCCTGTGGGACAGAGCGACGCATCGTCAGGGCAAACGCCGTTGTCGTCCGGGAAGGGCGGAGAACCGTCCTGGCGCGCCTGGAGGAGCGTACGCGGAATAGCCGCACGTGGAGCTGCGAGCGCGCCGGTGCTGGCGACGAGGAGGGATCCAAGAAGAATAGTGAGTTTCGACGAGAGGGTCATGCTGAGTAGCGAAGGTATTAGAGTGTGTGAAAGTGGCTGAACGGGTGGGGTTTTGTCGAAGCGAGCAGAGGGGGAGTCGGAAAGATGGAGAATCGGGAGCCTGGGGGAAAGTCTGAAGTGGACGCGGCCCAGCACGTTTTATACGAAATGGATAGGCGGGGCCGTCATGCCGACTCTTCGGTGGACCGCAGCAGCGCAAATCCACCTGCCTTTTTCGTCGCGCAATGCACGTGCCCAGGGAATCCATGCTGTGCAAGCAGTGCCCGATCGGGGTTACGGCGTGCGCATCCCACTTCCGTCCCGAGGACGTCGGAGGAATTCAACCTGAAACTCTTGAATGCATGACGTGTGCGTTAAGATCACTCACGCGTTGGTGAGAATCAAGTCTACGCGTCTCGCGTTAAGCTTACGGTGTCCTGCGCCGCAGAATATCGACATTTCAAAGATCTCGCCGACTAACACCCGAAATCTACCTGTCTGACTCTGATATTGCAAGTTCACGGCCCCCGAATCTCGAGCCCAAACCCCTTAGAGAGGGATTGTAGGGATGGCAGGACGAGCTCCCATGTCAAACGTGTCAATCTCAGCAAAGAAGCCTGCGCTTTCCGCGGGCGGCGAGTGAGCTTTCCTACTTTTGTCTTGCGGGACACCGGCGCCGAGAACTCCTGAGCGGGAGAGCACCCTCGCCGGAGAGTTCACAATCCTAAAATACTCTAGAGACGTACGCGCATCTCTTGCTGGCTCACGGCAGGATCTGTCAGGGCATCAAGAAGAATCTGTCCCGCGGAGGAGATTGGCCGACTCTGGATCTTTAACGCACTGCCACCAGCTCAAAGATTCGGAATACCCGAACCGCCTTCGGTCACGGGTCTTTGGACGTCCGTGCCGCGGTGGACTCCCGATAAAGGAAGACGGTGAGCAAGTACGAAGCGTAGTGTGCTTCGCTCCGAGTCGCCGTGACGCAGCTTGCGTTCGGCTATCACTGAGGAGGCGAACTCGCCACTATGAACAGTATGTAATGTCTTTGTTGACTTGAAGCATCTACAGGCGAAGCGGTGTATCTAAAAGATTGAAAACATGCGCTTTGTCCTGTCGATCCGTTGAGAGTTCAAAGATAGCGCCCGGCCCATCTCTGCTCAACGGTGAGAATGTGCACTACACAGCCATCTCCCTATCACATCGCTTCTCCAGACGTAGAGTGGAGAGTTCAGCGCTTCTTCTCGGTTGAGGGGTTAGGACGCAGGGAAAACCAATAGCACCAGGGTCTATGAGCGTGAGTCTTTGGGCTTGACATCCATGACAGTCGACATTCTGGATACTTTTTACATAGGATACCGCTGTGATAATACTATCAGCTTACTTCTGCAGAAACTACGAGTCATGCAGGGTCGTGGATGCATGTCCTATGCCAATTTACAGGTTTGGAAAGATTTGCATGGGTCTGAAATGAAGCAGGTTGTAAATTGGATGATCCTACCTTCCCTATCTCATACCCAAAGGCCCGTCGTAAGTTGTCCACCGGCGAGTTCGCTTTCATCGTTATACGTGTGCTTCTCGAGCGCTGGGCGTGATCCGCTTGCGTTGTTTGGCGATGTGATTCAAAGCTTGACTCAGATCACCCACCACCAGACCAGCGCGTGTAGACTCTACCTGACACTATGTGCGCAAAGATTACGGACCTACCTCCGGAATTGCTTGCCTGTATCATGCTTCGGGTAGGCTAGCTTTATACGTCACTGTCGCCGCCAGGCTCACTATCGATCCTCACCAGACTCGGACTCTGGATTATGGCGATTGGCTGCGGCCCCAGCTCGCTTGCAGCCACGTTTGTCGACATTGGCGTGCTGTTGCGCTCTCAGAGCCCGGTCTATGGTCGCGCGTTGTTTATTCGAACTCGGGAAAAGGAAAGCCCGAGGTGGTGGATTTCGTTCTGGAACGTACAGGACCAGCTGTGCCGCTGAGCATGCAGCTATCCCTATCCGCGTTCGATGACTTGTATGACTGGAAACATTGGACCAGCACGCCGTACCACCGTCGATTGCCGCCGAACTCTTGCGCACGAGGAGCGAGAACTTGCGTGAAGCCGTGCTTCCGATCCTGGAGCGCGTCATACCCGAGTTTGGCAGAACTGAATGGCTCAACTTGGCTTTTAATGGAAACGGGTGGCTTGTCGAGGACCTTCAGCCTCTTACCTCCGGACGCGAGCTGCCCATGCTTCGACACATCGAGCTGGAATTCTGCCCCGATTGCCTTGTACGCGCCAACATTCACTGCCCGCAGGCCCGCGTGGTTCTATTCAGGACAACGCTGCCGCACCTTAAATCGCCGCTTCGCTGCCCCTATTCCCGCGCTTAGAGGACTTGACCCTATCGTCCATGAGCATCGCCGCTCGCGACGTGCACGATGTGTTCAACCTGACCCCGCAGCTCAGATTTCTGAAGCTTCTCGAAGCCAGTATCCGTCCTCACGCAGACGGTACTACGCTTCCGCCACCACGTCACGTGCCCTCGAAGGTTTGGTTCGAGCTTGTAGACGGCGAGAGCACACTCGCGATCGTCCAGCTCGGCAGCTTCATGTCTGCCGGGATCGTCGACATCTCAGTACGTCGTCCAGTGCGATCATGGAACTTCTTCAGCACACTCTACGACGTCCTCGCTCTCGAACGCTTGGGGCGTATACAACGCGTTAGTGTCGATGGCTTATGCATTACGCTCTGGGACGACGCCGGCCGACGACGTTGCTTCGACGTACCGACGCATGTGGAGGCGCTATGGAGAATGCTGGCAGAGAGACTCCACGTCTTCGAGACGGCGGAGGAATGGCACCTGTATATTACCGGAATTCAGTATGTCCATAGGGAAAGCAGCGGTGCAGCTTTCCCTATGGCCATAGCGATTTCCTTTTATTCCCTATCCTGCTGGAAACCTGCAGTAAACCTGCGTGAACTTCTCTAAGTCCAGAGCGGCCGCCGGATCAAGGCACCAGCTGTCAAACGGATTGCCGCTGCCTTCACCGTCATCGGCATCAGTAATTGCCCGTCACCGTTGCCAAACACCGTGCTCACCGTTGCCGACGGTGAGCACAAGTATCTCCTTCAGTTAAATACGAAAAATGATGAAAATAATACCGTTGGGATCGCACAAGCGAGCCGAATACAACCATGCTAATGTTATAGCGGCCGACGCCATTGGGAAGGGCGGGTGAGCCCGATGTGTCCGATGACCGCATTTGGCGTTTGACTCCGGAATTTCGCAGTACCACAAATATGAGCTCTGTACTTACTCTCACAGGTCCAATACCAGTTATTATACTAGATAATGTAGCTCCAGTGTTAGTTAGAGCTCACAGAGGGATACGAAGTTCACAGAGCGTGGGAATTCGACCACAGGGCCTCAACCACTGCTCTAAACCTTATTACCACTGCTCAGAAATAGAACACTAGGCCGTGGGAGCTCATAGGTATAGTGGTGCAGCGGGGGTCCTTAGTCTCCATGATGGTGTGGTCTGATCTGTGGCTATTTTCCACCCAGGACGGTACAGCGCGGGGGCAACTCAATTAAGCATAGGAATCGTCTAGACTGTATTTAAGATGATTTATCGCAAAGTATTGAAGCTTCCGAGTGCCTGGAAGTCCCGATCTAGACTTCGGATGAATATAATTAAACGAGCCACAGAACAGTACCTTGACTACTGGAACCTCAACCAAGGGTGCCAATACTGTTGAATGAATGTATAGACCCCTTCCTGAGCCGGGTGGGATAGGGGAGCCTCAAGGGCAGATGTATGCTGCCGTACATGAACAGTGTTGAACTCACAACCACTTCCATGTAGACAACACTACCTCGGCGCAAGGGTCTCAGGAAGGGGTCTATACATCCATCCAACAGTATTGGCACCCTTGGTTGAGGTTCCAGTAGTCAAGGTACTGTTCTGTGGCTCGTTTAATTATATTCATCCGAAGTCTAGATCGGGACTTCCAGGCACCCGGAAGCTTAACCACCCTATGACAAATCGTTTTAAATATCCTGTAGACGATTGGAAGCCTCAGATCCGCTGTACATTAGCTGTACCGATCGAAGTGGAGAATAGCCACAGATCGAAGCACAGCATGCTGGGTACTAAATACCCAGCTATACCCGTGTATCGGTGGGTGTATAGAGTCTAGATCTACAATAATAAGTGGTGGTGCTGAGGTTTACTGCAATAGACCAAGCCCTATAGCGGAATTCCCACGCTCTAAGAACTTAGAATCCCTCTGCTAACGCAAATAAGCGCTGAGACAGTAGGATAGGGGGTATTAATGGTCAATAACACGGTGAGAATGGGTACAAACCTTATATTTGTGGTACTACGAAATTCCGGACCCAAAAGCCAAAAGCGGTTATCGGGCAGATCTCGCTCATGCACCCGTCCCTACGACATCGGCAGCAATAATATTTACACAGTTGTAATCGGCTCATCAATACGAGTCTAACGGTGTTATTTTCATAATTTAATGTATTACCTATGAGGCAGCACTTGTGCTCACCGTCGGCAGCGGTGAGCACGGTGTTTGGCAACGACGACAGGCGGTTACTAATGCCGATGACGGTGTGGAGCGCCGGCAATCCGTCTGACAGGTCGTGCCTTGATCCGGCAGCGGCTCTGGACTTAGAGAAGTTCACGCAGGTTTACTGCAGGTTTCCAGCAGGATAGGAAATAAATCGAATTCGCTATGGCCATAGGGAAAGCTGCACCGCTGCTTTCCCTATGAACATACTGATTTCCGGTAATATACAGGTGAGGAATGGGAGATCCAGAAGGAAGAACCAAAGTGGTGCAGTGCGTTCGCAGCTAGGAACGGCGGGTTCACTGGCGCCGAGCGCGCCATATTTCACATCGACGTACTCAATGCCCTGATCTTTCCTGCCGCTCAATGCGTTTGGCCTTCCCTTCGCCAAGTTAGAGTGGTCGGGAGGGTTCTTGGGAACGTGCACGCGCTGATGAGTTGCCTGCAGACGACCGCTCCGCATCTCTCTCTCATGATCATAGACCGCGGAACGGACCCGTTGCAGATGCAGACGTGGTTGCGCGTCACGTTCCCACTATTGCAGAATGTGGTGGTCCAGACCACTTGACAGTACATACTGGTGGTCGGCGCAAAGACTGTGTATTAAAGGATGTGATCACATGAATAGATGAAACAAGGCTAATCGTCGCTGCGCTCCGGTTTCAAGTGCGTGCGCATTGTCGACAACGCAAAGCCAGTATTTAGCGACAGTAATCTCACACGCCTTCTAGACCCCGGTGAGCGCTCATCCCCTTTCTTTTCCAGATCTCTCCGTTCATATAGTGCGTCCAACCTCGGCTAGCTCTGTGAAGCTTTCTGCTGTATACGTATACTCGTTCATCATCAGTGGTACACCGTTACAGTGATCAGGCTACTGCATCGCGAAAATGGTTCTATGCTCCAGAGACAAGCGCACGCTCCAGATGCTCTGAGAGGTCTGAGACTGTCTGAGAGCATCAGGACCTGTAGGCCAGACATGACACAAGATACAGCTCTGAGAAGTCTCAGACCTCTGGGGAGCATCAGGAGCGTCTGGAGTATAGAACCATTTTCACGATGTGGGTTCTCGTAAAGTAAGCGGAAAGGGGGGGGTGCACTCCTAGTCCTTCTTCTCCATCCCAGATATTCACCACATGATTGAGATTCACCATATGCTGAATGCTCGTACTGATATTGACAAGAGTCCATTGCAGTATCTTAGCTATAGACTCTCCCCTCCTTGAAATGTCCCAGTCGTCTGCTCGGCGCGCTGGTGTATCGACTATAGCGTTATAGGAGTACTCGAATCTCCTCTATCGTAGTCTGCGGAGACGTACATGCAAAAGATTCCCGTTCAGGGTGTGGTTCCAGGGCACTCCTCCCGAATCAGGAAAGTGATGCCGGGTGGCTGTCGGATCCGCTGCTTGCAAGTTGGGCGCCGGCGACAATGATGGCGCAGTCCATTGGACCTCTCTTGTCTTCGTTCATTCCAGTTCTCAATTTCAACAAGGCGCCATGCTCGCCGCGCCGTTCTTTCTCTCATTTTTCTGGGTCTTGGGCTTCGTAACGGCCGCGCCGAGCTGGACGTCTTCGCCGCTGGAGCCAGCGTCTATCCCGCTCGCTGTGCGCAGTCCGTACAGCCAGGCGTGGCTTGCAGGCGGTCACGCGCTGAGCGAGTCTTGGCCGACGTTCTGGACTGGTGGAGTGCGTTCTCGTCGTTCAGCAGCGCGCTCGTATTGACGCTTTGCGCAGGTTGTTGGGTTCGTTCAGCAATTTTCTGGATTCAAGAGCACCGTCTGACCATAGCCGTTTAGCTGGGCAGGCTATGCGCGCGTCGACGGGGTTGCGTACCGTACAATGGGCTTAGCAGGTATCGAAGGCGCTGAGGTTGCTCAGCAGACGAGCGTGTCGGTGCGTCGTCCTGGCCGATACATTTCCAAGTTAACTACAACGACGGTACCAGGTCAACGCAAGCAGTACGCACTTCGTTCTCATCGCGGGCGGCGTCGAGCTCCTGTACACATTCGTGTCACCCGTCGAGGTTAGTGTATCCGCTCGCTGCGCCGTCGGTTGCGTCGCAACTGACATGTCAACCTCCTCGTCCACAGCCGACCGATCTCGCAAAGCAGAGCCTCCCCCTGTCATACATGAGCGTCACCGCGCGTGCTGTGGACGGCAGAGCACACGAGGTGCAAGTTTACGCGGACATTAGCGCCGAGTGGGTTTCGGGCGACGTGCAGAAGACCGCCAATTGGAGTCTTGAGAAGACAGCGGACGGGCGTGTACTCGCCCATAAGGTCCAACTCGCCAACGAGGAGCTCTTCACCGAAGTTGACGACCGTATCGAACGTACGTCCTCCACAACTTGCTCCTGTCTACTTTCGCTCACTCTCCACTCTTACTCTAGACGGGTCCGCGTACTTGGCAACCACACAGGTACGACAACCTCTCCTCCAAGCAACATTCATCCCTTTCTGACACCGGGACACATCTCATAGTCTGCAAGTCTAACATTCGCCCAAGGCGCCGACATCGACACCCGCAAAGATTTCGTCGCGAACGGCAGACTCTCCGGCCTCCTCGACACCAACTTCCGCGCCATCTCCGACAACTGGCCCGTCTTCGCCTTCGCCTCTTCCTTAGGAAGCGTCGCCGCAACAGGCGTGCAGGCGCCGCCATTCGTCCTCGCGCTCGGTCATATACGCGATCCGGTTGTTCAGTACGTTACAAAAGCGGGTATGCAGACACGCTCGCCGTTGTGGATGACGAAGTGGGGGAGCGCGTTGGATGCCGTGCGTAGAATCCTGTCTCTATCAGGATATGGTTGAGGGAGCTGATGGTGTTGTTCAACGGTGCAGATTTCGGCGTTCCTGGGAGATTACGACCAGGCTCTGGCGGCGGCCGGGACGCTTGATGCGCGTATATCGAGAGACGGGATTAACGGCGCGAGCGATAACTACGCGTCGCTTCTGCGGCTCTCGCTTCGTCAGGCGCTCGCGACATTCGAGCTTACAGTGTCGAAGAAAGCAGACGGGTCGCTGGACGCTACTGACATCCTCGCCTTCATGAAAGGTCCGTACCCTATACCTTCCCGGCACCGCGGGCTGAGCGTGGACGTATTAGAGGTTTCGTCGAATGGGAATATGAACACCGTGGATGTGATCTTCCCGTTCTGGCCGCTCGTGCTGTACGCCAACCCAGCGCTGGGCAAGTACCTCCTCGAGCCGATCTTCAAGTACCAATCGACCGGTCTTTACCCGTTCGTGCATTTCCCCTTTCCACCACCACCTTCTCCCCGCCGCTCCTCCTCCCGCTGACGCTTGGAATTCGTAGGAACAAATACGCCGTACACGACCTAGGCGCGCACTACCCGAACGCAACGGGTCATAACGACGGGCAGGACGAACCGATGCCGCTTGAGGAGAGCGGGAATATGATCGTTATGGCGTTGAGTTATGCGCAGCGGACGGGGGATAAGAGTCAGATTCAACAATACGTACGTCTTTTCCACCTTGAGTTATCCCTCCCGATCCCTGTGCTGTTTCCCCGTCCCCTGCGCTGTCCTTCCCGTCCTCATCGCTGTCCTTCCCGTCCCTTGCGCGTCCTTCTCGTCCTTCCCGCGCTGTCCTTCTCATCCTTCCTGCGCTGTCATTCCCGTCCTCCCGCACGCGCTGACTGTTGCTGTTTATGTAGTCGGCACTACTCGCGCAGTGGACGCAGTTCCTGATCTCGAACGCACTGGTACCCGCGAGTCAAATCAGTACGGACGACTTTGCGGGCGCCTTGGGCAACCAGACGAACCTCGCTGTTAAGGGGATCATTGGCATTGCGTGCGTTCTTTCCCTTGTCCCTTTATTTGGGAACGTCGCTGACAAGACGGTGAAGGGCGATGGGCGAGATTATGAAGCTTAATGGCGATAGTGCGCGGGCGGATACGTATACTGTGCGTTTCTGCGCTCGCTTCTTGAGAAGAGAGGCTGATGAGTGCGCGGTTTTCTAGAGCTTTGCGAAGGACTACGTGACGCGGTTCCGTGCGCTCGCGACGTCGCGCGACAAGAGCCATTTGAAGCTCAGTGTGAGCACGCTCCGAGTCTGGTTGCTAGGTGGCAGCTCGTTGACGTTCTGGCAGTACGGCGACGACGCGTCTTGGGGGCTGGTGTATAACCTGTACGCCGACAAGTTGCTCGGCCTGAACCTCTTCCCGCAAGACCTATACGACACTCGTAAGTTACGGCTCCTTCTTCTATGTACCTTGCGAGATGTATTGTACCTGACGCCACGTGTGCTGCAGAAACGGCGTGGTACAAGACGAAGATGGATAACTTTGGCATCGCGCTCGATACGCGACACTCCTACACCAAGTCTGGTCCGTTTACATTCTTCCTCTCTCCCTCCCGTTGACCTGACGCCCGTTCCGCGTTCGTAGACTGGCAAATCTGGACCGCCGCAATTGCCGACGACGACCTGAAAGGCGCGCTTGTAGATGCGGTGTTGCGTTACGCGGGCACCTCGGACATCAACTCGGGCGCGCCGCTCAGCGACTGGTACGACGCGAAGAACGGTTCGACGGTCGGGTTTCGCGCGCGTCCTGTTGTGGGCGGGCATTTTGCTGTTCTGGGGCTGCAGAAGTACGTTAATGCCCTGGTGTTGGTCGGTGCTGACTGTGACGTAGGGACATGTCGCTCAGCGGCGACTCGAGCTCTGCAGGCGGCTCGACGACTGGCGGTACTGGCGGGTCTGGGACGGACGACGGTACCGACGGCGACGGTCTTGATCTGAACGGCGACGGCGCGGCCGCATCCTTGTCAGCGTCGAGAAACTTGGCAGCGGCGCTCGTACTGTGCGCTGTGGGCTCTTTGGTGTATCTGTGATTGGACTTTCTTCTCGATGGTGCGCGCTCGTTCTCCTTCCACTACGCTTGTGCCTTCCTTCATCGTTTCCCTTCCATCACTGTGCTGTGTCTTCGTCGCGCATTCATTTCGTACTTCGCAGGTAAACTAATGTGTAAATCATCTTCGACGCTTTTTATGACTATCGTGCTTCGCCCTTCCCCTCCGTCATGATTCTGTTGTGCAGTTCGGTGAGCTGGTGCGTCTGCTTCAGGTCCTCGGGCGCGACTGAGAAGCAACTTATAATTTGATTTCTTCGTAGTTCTACTTACAGAACGCCCTGCGTCTTTGCAGGCTATGCGAGGCTACGCCTAAGCTAGATACTAGAGATACAGCGGGTCACCGAATCAACAGGACGCGAGTCACAGTTCAAGTTGTACAAGTTTCGATCCAATAAGATATGTTGGAAGTCGCGGCACGGCATTCCGTGCATTAATATCCGAGTCCAAACCAATCAGGCCTTGGTGACTCGGCGGGATGGCAGTAGGTGTTCCATTCGACCAGACGTTCGTAGCCGTCGTTGCTGATAGCGTAGTTAGTTGAGGGTTCGAGCTCGTCGTAGGGCAGCGGGGTGCCGAAGTCGAGAAGGGCTGGGTCGAGGGCATCATCGCTGAGAGCTCCGCTGGTCTCCATAATTGCAGCCAGTGTGGGCTCGTCGTCAAGCATCGCCTGAGCGTCCTCGAATTCTGCTTGGTCACAAGCGTCGACCGGAACGTCGTCTGGACCGTCGTCGTACACGTGCGGGGTACTGGCAACGACGAAGTCTCCGTCTTCGCTCTCGTCTTCTGACTCGGGCTCGAACGAGACACGAAGCGCATTTGGCTCCCGGTCCTCGCTCTTCACTGAGGCCTTGCGATGGTAGCCATCGTAGTCGGGCGAGATGTCGGCAAGTCTCCGAAATGCGGACGGAGTCGTAGGCATGCTGGAGAATGCGCTGGGAGTGGTTGGCACGCTGGAGTACAGACCGGGAGTCGTCACGCGGGACGGGGAACTCGGTGACAGCGGCGGCGTCCGCTGTTCCTCCGACCCGGACTCGGACTCGACAATGATCTCCGTCTCAGGCAACTCAAGCGATTCTCCGGGCAAGGGCGTCAGCGGTTTAACGAGACTCTGTCTCACATGTCAGCTCCTCGGGATGCAGAACAACATGTCAAGTGGTGCGCACCTCGTCTAGAACCGTGGCCGCCCAGGCGTTGAAGGAACGTATGAGGTTGTTGCGGCGCATGCCTGCGCACCACAGCTCGAGGACCACGTTCGACCTTGCATCGAGGTCTCTGCCCGCGGCTCGATTTGCCGCTAGTCGGTTGGCTGTGACTCTATCGGCTCGGAGCTGGCGCTTTTCGAGGTCCTGTTCTGCGAGCTTCATGTTCTGCGCCCGCATCGCCGCGTAGTACCTCTCCTGGTACCGTTTGCGCAGTGCAGGCTTCTCCAACGCCCACATTCTGCCGAACAGACGGATTCGCTGGCGAGTGTTTGTCACGATCTTGCAAACTCCAGGATAGAGCTTTGGCGCTTCGTTCTTGTAGTGTAAGAAGGCGTTCGGTACACGAGTGGCCTTCGACGGATTGGGATGCGCCTTGCGCCTTTTTTTGGTGGACTTTCGAGGTCGAGCGAGCTTCTTCTTAGGCGGTGGGGAGCGGATTGCTGCTGATGGCGCATAGTCTAGTGTTGTGTCCGACTCGTAGCCTGAGTCGTCGGAGAAGAGTGCTCCGAGGTCGACAGCGGGCGGTGAAACTGGTGTGTCGGAGGATGCGGGTCGACCTCGAGTGGAGGGCTCTCTGGGCATAATAACGAACGTACAGTCGAAACGAGGGCCGAAGGATGAGAGCCAAGATGTGAACGGTCGGTCGCGGTCGGGTTGGGTCGGCTGCCTGGCGAGTGCAGCTTCCTGCTCCACGTCGCGCCGGGGGATCGAAGACGAATGTTGTACTCTAGACCTCATGTGTTCGCTTTATATGAATCTAAATCACCGGAACTGCTCCGGGCGCGGCTGGGAGAGGCAGTGAATACAGAAGATCGCCAGGCATATGAATCAGCGGACGCTGTCCTGCACATATCCATCTTGCCAAAGCCTACTGAAGCACGAGGTAATTGGGCGAGCAGACTGCTTCGCGGCAGACTGAGAATTCCGTCCAAACGATGTTCAAGGAATACACCGCACAAGAGAAACGGCCTCGAGTTCCCATTCACGGACGGTGACGTCCTCCGCGGACTTCCTACGCTCCGGCGCTTCAAGGGTCTGGCGCCCGAAGAAGTCTGATGACCTTGATCCTTCATTTCGGGTTCCTCGCTAACATCGACCTTCGCTTGAGACTGTTTTCTGTGTTGAATGTATATACCGTACATGGACGAATGACGACCAGAGCGGGCTGCGCTCCGACTCGAGCTTCGTCCGAATAGGCTGACGTTCAGAAGAGAGCCCATGGCTTCCGCAATGATTTACCTTACTCTTTGCCTGTTTAATGATCCGGTCTTGTGCTCAGGAGCTTCAAGCTGGCAGTGCTTAAGCGAGGATCATGGTGCGATGGCGACAGGCTTCTGGTCAGACGAGCACGAAACTCGCCGATGATCTCGGTCCTGTCACCGCCTTGAGCAACAAAGACCGCCGCGGGATTAGACATGCCTAGCCACCTACAGGAAAACTTTGGTTGTTCATCCCGGCTGAAGCGAGTCGGGCATCCGGTCGTCAGCCAGCCTGCGCCTTCTGTTTTTGTTCCCGCTGGCACACTTTGGCTCCGGCACCGAACACCGTGTCGCTCTCGGAACAATGGCGGCCTCAATTCAAAGTGGCGGCGGTTAGAATAGCCGGATCCTGTCCACGACGTGTTGCGAGAGGCTCTTTACACTGATGCACACTCGGATATGCGAACTGGCTGCGCCTTCCGTTCCGAGAATCCATGAGTAAGGAGCACCGGCAGGATACCTCAGAGGTGGATATACAGAAGTGAATCTGAGAAAAGTTTAGAGTAGATTGGAAGAGACATGGAGGGCATGGAGGGTGCATCTAAAGCTCCGCCTCGCACAAGAACGAGGGCACCCGCCAAACATGACCAAATGAAGATAATGGCGGAGTACGGAAAATGCCGAAAATCTGTGAGGAGGACCCGTTCGCGACGCCGGGAATGACTCAAAGCAAAGGACGGAACACATGGGAAAAGTACTGGGGCTAAGAAAGGCAAAAGGTAGTTCCCCCGCCGGGAGTCGAACCCGGGCCGATTGTGCTCCTGTCCGAAATCGGTAATTCCAATTTCTTTTGAAAGACAACTATCCTAGCCGTTGGACCACGAGGGAGTTATTCTGTGCATGTTTATGTCATTTATATGCCTTTTGAGAGCCTTCTGTCTCCTCAGAATGGCCCCAAACTCATGTACAGGCCCTGTGTATGCTGATGTTGTCTCAGCAGCTTGAATCTGTACGCTGAGTAACCTGTATGTTCAATTTTTAGTGATATCGGATGCTCCTATCGATATCATTAGCCCCTATGAACTTTTAAGCCGCCTTTCGTGTGGGATACGTCGGTTTTGACCAAGTCACACATCTGTCTCCACATCGGTTGCAGCCGCATCTTTCTCCCCCAACTGGCAGTGTCTAGCCCCATCTCCCAGCGCTCTGTCGTGCTTCATAGCCGGGTCTTCCGTGGGGTGCTCCAATACACCTACATCCATCCGCCTTGCGGTCTGTCTGGTTCATCACAAAGGTTGTGCAGTAGTACTGAACCTGGTCCCGCTTTCCAAAACTCCAACTCTGTGGGCAAGTTGCTTCGCTTACACTCCTTCTCACGCATTCATGCGTATCTCACGCTCGCAACACCACCGACAATACGACCACAATTAACACGCTTCCTGTTCTACCACTTTACAAGCGATGTGCACTCGTCTTCGATCTCTCGCATACTCCCGGACCGTTGCGGCTTGCCTGCAGGTTCACAAGCTCAGATACGGTTGTATTTCGTATTGTCACCCGACTCGATGCTCCGCAACCACGCTCCATTCTGCTCCCGCCAGAACCGCCCTGTGTGCGACGTAGACTGGTCCGGTTTCGACTCTCCCTTCGCGCAATATCCGTGGCGGGCGCTTGTACGCAACCTTACTCCCGGCTTTGTCTCGACGCAATTCTCGTTCACAGCTCAGTGTTGACTCGAGCCTGTAGCTGCGCATGAAGATGTTGAATTGACAAGTCCGAAAGCTACTTGGGCCTCGGAGAGACCAACCGCTGGTTAGCCTAGGAGTGCTAGATTCGCGTGGTTGATGAGCTGGGCAGGCTGCCGCAACTTTATAGGCGTATGTAGCTCTTGCCTAAATCCGACGCGGGCCCAGTTGACGGCAGCTCGGTCTGCTGTTACAAAGTTCTCGTCGCAGAGTTTCTCGATTCCAAATCGACCATGATATCGATATCCTTCTTAGTTATCTTCCTACGTCAAAGTCTGCAACGGAAACTACCTTCTTGGCAACTTTGACTGCGTGTTGACTAAGATGCACCGAGCTCGCCTGATCTGCGCGGTCATGTCTTCAATCGCAGATTCTGCCCGTGGAAGACGCATCGAGTGACGGGAGTAGAGCGCAGGCTCTCAGTATACATTTGACAACTAGACTCATGAGACGAAGTTCAACTCTAAGCTCAAGAAGACAGGCGCTACAAGGTAATCGGGTTCTATTTACAATCGAGAGAGAAAGCAGAATAAGCGTTAGGCCAGCAAAGAACAAAGAAGAAAGTCCGTAACTATCTCGTCCTCGGCCACTCCTCGTTCTCGCCCCAGTCAAGAACCTTGTCCCTAGAGTGGTATACGATTCGCGGAAAGATCAGGTCGAGTAGTTCGCGACGCGCATGCTCGACGAAGGTGACACCGAACATCTCGAGGCGGGCTCTCGCCTCTCGGGGGCGTTCCGACTGGCCGAGTGCATGTCCGATGGATGCTACTTGACGTGGGCTTATCTTCCGATCGAAATCTGGTGCTGTGAACGCGACCGCGTCGAGCAAGGGACACCGTACGAGATACAAGTTTGAAACCACTGTGGCTGAGCGGTCGTCGTCCTCAACATGCGAGTTGTCAATGTCAAACCAAAGCGGTTCGATACGGAGCCTGACGTCGTACCGCCGGGAATAGTCGAGTCGCACGCGGCGAAGCACCGGGAAATCGCACTTGTAGTTCAACAAAACACGGATAAGCCAGTACTCCAGTCGGATATCGACGACACGGAAAGCGAATATGCTGAAGTTCTCGAGGGTGCGCGAGTTCAATTTCTCGAAGCGGAATACGCGGCGATATCCATCACGCATCGCGCGAAATTCAAGTCCGGAATCTAAGCCTGGTTCCGTAATGTCCCTCATACGCATGGTGACGGCGCCAGGGATACTGTCCAGCAAGGTCTTTTGATCGTCCTGGCAGCCGTCGAAGCTTGTGTACGTTATCGCGGGGATGAGCGCCAAGTCAAGACTTCCGGTCATAGTAGCCATAGTAGCCAACAATCTGCAGCTCCACAGGTCTCCAATGTGAAGATGCTTCAGACTGATACCGCTGTAGTCAATAGAAGCGGGTGGCGCATGAGTGTACTCGGAGGCCTCGAATTCGATCTCCAGCTCGGCGATGCAAGGGAAGAGTCGCGAGATGCGTATGTCAGGACTATGGTAATCGTATCGCAGTGCGACACAGCGGACAGAACTGAACGCTGGAATGGGACCCTCGGTGAAAGAGATATTGCAGAAGGATACTCGTAGCAACTGCGGCGCAATTCCCGAAAAGATGTTCCGAGGCACAACGTGGGCACAGTGCTCGGGTTCGGCTTCGTGGTCTGAGTCGTCCTCCGAGCCGTACTTCGGATACGACGGTCGAGCAATCCGTGAAAGTTTCAAATGACGAAGAAGCGGAGCCGGTTGAAGGAGAACAGCCTGAAGCGCGTCACTGTGCTCGTCGGGAATTTCAACAGCAAGCCGGACAAGCATCGGCAGCGCCGCCCGGACGATGGGAAAGACTGAATCGCACATATAGTTGCGCAGCGTGGCCAGCGCACCGACAGGGTCGACGTCCTGACAGACTACAATCGTAGCGACGGGTAGTTGCTCCGGGATCGCATACTCGAGTATCGCATGAGCGTGGGCGACTTGTCGAGAGCAGATGTTCGTGAAGATATTACGGTGGGTAGCTTTGATGCGTATCGTGATACAGAAGCGACTATCGCGCGTGATGACGCCGCGAAACCGCCTCGACACGCTCGAGACGAGGAGCAGTTGTGACGCTGGCAAGTAGTCCACCACGTGATGCAAGAGCTCGTTTGGAATGCGCCGCGTGTGATCGAGTGAAGCGATATCGTCCTCGTGCGCGCCTGGATCAGGCGGGGCGACCATGAGCGTTCGTGCTGGAGGCGAAAGGGAAAGAAGGGCAAGTCCGGCGGCACGGGCCGAGCGAACAGATCCTCCGAAACCTTGAAACGTCAGTA
>KV425921.1:97513-110773 GCA_001632375.1 Exidia glandulosa HHB12029
TCTGCGTCGTCGTCGTACGCCTGCGCCGACTCGGCGAGCGTAGACGGCCACGGGCGTTTGGTCAAACAGCACCGTTGCTTGGCGTTGTAAACGTCGAGGAGATTCTGGATTAACTTCTCGTCAGCACTAGAACATTCTTCGAAAACACTTTCCACATACGAGATTGCGCGCGTTCCAGCCGGAGACCTCGTCTTCGACCCAGACGACTGCGGGCTCTGGCCGAGTCGGGCCCGGCGGGACTGGTAGTGCAGGTCTGGCGTTCTGTTTGGTGGACTTGACCGCGGCCTTCGTCTTGTGTTGCTGCTTGCGGCGCGGAGGCGTGGATGGAGCATCAGAAAAGTCCTCCTCAGAGTCTGAGAGCTCGCGGTAGACGGGGAGCTTCGGTGGCTTGCCCGAGCCGCCAGCCCTGGCCGCGAGCCGGGTCTTCATGCGGTACGGCGCTGCGGCGTCTCGGGCGTCGTGGAGCGCGGAAACGGCGGGAGCGGCGACCTTGAGCATTCTTGCGAGCTGAGAGATGGGCGTCGAGGAGAGAGGAGTCTGCGGCTAACTCCGTCTCCGGCCAAAGAATGAATCGCTCGCGGGATCTTCAGCTTCCGCACAGTGCCACACACTTCCCGACCCTGTCCTTCGCCCTATCCCGCTCTTCTTCTTCTCTTCTCTCCAGCGCCCAACATCTCGGCCGCCCTCGACTCACTCAGAAATTTGCCGGACGATGGAGCACAGATCGGCATCTTGGCGCGGAGACATGTCGTGCCTGATTCCCGTCGTATGTACACTGATCCCGATCGCGAAGCACCGAGAAAAGCTTGAATTTTTCGAATCGTCCACGGACGCCCTTGAATTTCCCACCACCTCGTACCCATCGTCTACACTCGTCCCCTGAGGCCGAAACGCTCGCAGCCCCTAGGCCCCATCGCGCGTCGGATGCGAATTTTGCCAAGACCCGGCAGATCAAAGTCCCGCGCTGCGCAGCCACCAGAGCGCTTGCATTTTGGGTTGCTCCGCCCTTCTGACTCCTCAAAATCTGACAAAACGTGCACCGTGCGCTGGTTGTTCCAGCAGCGCGGTATGTACAGGATGACACTCGTTGGTGCGCCCGCACGCCCGCGGGAGACGGAGAGCCACAGCGGTGTATTTATAGTATGCACGAAAAGTTCAAGCAAACCGACGTAACACCCGCAGATCCCGTAACCATCCCGGGGAACACGGGCGATCCGGGGTGATTCCAGCCACCGGCCGCGAGATGAACATGAACTCGACCTCGAAGCAGTCTTGAGAGCACAAGGTTGGATTGGCGATTATTGGGAGGTCCAACCAGCTGCAGGAGCGCAGCACAGCCGGGTGGCTAACTTGAGGAAGCCAAACGACGACAACCGCCGATGTTTGCTGCGTAGATTCGCACGCTCTCGTGGTATAAGCGCCCGATGCAAACGAAGCCCTGACATCTTGACACCTCCCACTTGCACAGAATGCTCACCCACGACAGGTGCTGCGCTGTACTATCTTACAATGCAGCAGCTCGCAAGGTCCAGTGGCTATATATGTACCCTATAATCCCTGAGCGGCGTCAACTCACGTTTTTAGGATCCACTGCCAGATTCTAGACTTTGTGTCAAGACCCCACAACGAACCAATGTCATCTGCTCCGTCTCTGCTACCATCATCGCTCTCCCTCCACCGTCTGTCGTCCGTCGTCTGTAACTTCACCGCGGCCTAGGCATGCCGAGACGCGGAAGCATATCAGGAATTGCATCCGAGCCCCGTCTCTCCGGGATCCTCCACGCTATTGTTCTTTTTGCTCCCGCGGTCTTATTGTTCTCGCTATGACCACGCGGCGACGGTCCGAGCGCACGTATATACAACGTTGAGTCGTAGCCACAAACAAGACAACTCCTCTCTGTCTCTCACTACGATGTCGGTACCGCTTACCCCGCCCTCTACACCTCGTCGCTCTGCTCGTCTCGCCGAGAAGGAAAAGAATACAAACTCGAGCCCTGGTGTCGCGATTGCGATTGGGATTGTGTCTCGAGCGCAGGCGCAGGCGCCGTCGACCCCACCGCGCAAACCACGTTCGTTGCCCACGAAACCTCGCACACCCACCTCCTCTCCTCGCGCTAAGCGTACACGCCACGGCCCCGTGAAAGAGGAGGTTGGCGTCGTGCTCGTCCAAGCGCGCACATTGCGATACGTTACGCCGCCTCTGCAGGTACGTCTTGTCTCACCGTGTCTCATTTCGACGACTGACTCACGACGCTTGCAGGTCGCCAAACCGCACAACGCCCGTCCACACAAACGTAAACGCGTCCGTTCTCCCAAGGAGGAGAGCGATATCAGTCCGCTTATGGATTCGCCTTTCCTCGCGAGACCTGGACGTGATGGGTTGCGCAAGGCGCGGAATGATTTGGTGCAGAGGATGTTGAGTGCGTCGCCGTAGGCGACTCCGATGATGCGCGGTCGAGGAATTTGGACGTGAATGATGAATGTAGCGTATATGTTTTGGATTGGATATTGTAACATGAATTGTCTCAGATGGACTGGTTCATCGCTCTCCTCTCACACGGCGATCTCGTGCACCAGTAATATCGGCAGCCACACACGCGTTGCGATCGATTATGGCAAGAGACGGTTCCATTACAGCGGGGTATGGTCTAACGTATACAACAGCAGGAGATATCGATCCAGTACATACACACATACTTACGCCTTCGCCTGTCCCTTAGGCCTCACATACACCAACCCACTCACCTGCCACGCGATCAAACTATTCACGAACGGGAGTCTAAACGCCAACCCCAAACAGCTCACGCGCAACCACGGCACCCATCCGGACCCCCCGCGCTCGACGGCCGTCATGTTTTCCACCATCGCTATGACTTTGGCCGCGATGGAACGACGGGCGGTCGAGTATGCGTCGAGCGTGGAATCGGAGGAGAGTGGGGAAGAGGAGATGGCGTCTGCTGCTGCGCACCCGTCGCATATCCCCAAGTTCATCCCCTGTCCGCCCGCGGGACCGTGTCTGCAGACGCCCGTGTCAGAGAAACGACGAAGACAAAGACGGACGACTCACTTGTGCGCCGCGTCGCCTACGAGCAGGATATAGGCCCCACTCTTACTCCTCGTAACGTACCGCTCCGCCAACGCAGGTCTCGTCCTATACCGTCCACTATCCAACACCCTCTCGATCTTCGGCACCGTCACGCCCTTCTCTTTTCCCTCCCGTGTATCTTTTAGATGACTACCCGGTCCGCGAGCGTTAATGATATCCTGCAAATACGCAGCGTCGGGACGAGAGGGCGGGGTGGTGGGTACACCAATGTATAGGCGGAAGAGGTTGCCGTCGGGTGAGACGTTCGAGGACGTCGTATCGGAGGGAGTGGAATGGTTGATCTTGAGGGGAGCGGTGAGGAATACTCCCTCTGGCGCGATCATCATGCGTAACGCGTCGCGGGGGATGTTGGGCGGTAGCGGAGATGCGAAGAGAACGTCTGCGACGACGAAGGAGAGGTCGTTGGGTGAGGGTTCGGCGGGAGCGTTCGTCGTGGGGTCAAGGTAGCGGATGTTGGCGAACGTGCGGATCTAGAGAGTGTAAGGAAAACGTAGATAGGAAGGAGTAAAGGAGACGTACAGTCGACTTTGACCCATCCGCGGCAACAACATATCGCGCTTTCACTTTCTCCCCGCTCTCGAAAGCCAATTCATACCGTCCCCCATCCGTCTCCTTCACATCCGTAACACGCTTCTTCCACTGTACGTCGTTCCCGCCTCGACTCAAGTACGTCCTCATGAGCCGCTCGACGTCATGTTGCGCAATGAGGAGACTGAACGGGTAGCGCGTATAAGGTGCGTTGGCGGACATATGGACCTTGAAGAGTGGGCGCTCGAAAATGTCGACGGTGTGAAGACCGGCGGAGGGTGTACCGGCTGCTACGAGCTCGGATGCGAGGGATGGGTGAAGAGCTTCGAGCGCCTGTAAAAAGGAGACGTGTTAGTGCGAGTAATGACAAGTAAGAACGAGAACAGTGACTGAGGAGATGGACTCGGGGTAACGCGCAACTGGGAGGAAACGCGACCGCCGGCGGATGAAGATGCGAAAGGGGCCAACCCACGCCCGGCGCGGGAGTCCTGCCGCATGCAGGGAGGGATGAACTATGACACTCAAGACCACAGACGATGCATGCAAAGCACCGGACGACGTGGACGGGAGCCACACAGACTGCGGTGTCCCAGACATACTGCTGAGGAGATGGATGCGCACGAGGGGCGGAAAAGGAAGGGGATGTGATTGGGAAGAAGCGAAGGGCGGCGAAGCCGAGCGAGGGTACGGACAGTAATGAGGAGTATGCGTAGAGTTTAAGCAGACGGACGACGCACGAGGAACGCGGGGAACGCGGGCAAGGACAAGAAAGAGCAGAATGGGCGCACGTACCTCGAGCGCATTAGCCTGCATGAGCACGGCGCGAGAGCCGTTATGTCCTTCGCTGAGCGCGTCGACGATCACGAACGGCACTTTACGCTGCGCAAGCGCCAGCGCGCATGCCAGACCGGATGGACCGGCGCCGACGATTACGACGTCTACGTTCAATGGTAACGACATGCAGATGTGGGTTGGTGAGCTAGACGAGTAGGCGCAGGGGAAGGAAGGGTGATAACGCATGCTATGCTTCGCGCACGGCATCCTTTTATGGTGTCGGATCCGTGCAAAGCAGTGGCAATGCTCCATCAGAACGGTATTTGATATTTGAAACCAAACTCTAGGTCTCCAGCGAGCAACGTTTCACATAGACAACTGTGTACGGTGTGTTGGCTCGTTAACCATGCCAGCGCACAGGCCTAGGTTGGAAGCTGAAGGAACATTGTGACTTTAGATCCCGCGCCGTCGTCACGGCACCGAGCCCCTAGGGCCCAAACCTCCTCGATCCGGCCAGGCTTCCTCGATCATCCGTAACAGATAAACAGATCACATCTGACAATCATCCCGAGCCCCAGCTCGTCGTCGTCGTCCTCGACATCCCAGGCCTAACGTTCATAGACGTGCCGTGAACGCGCACGCTACTGCGGCGCAGACTCAGAGCGCAGCATGAAGGACTCGGAGGAATCGGAGGATGACTGAGCTTTTTTTCACTTCTTGTCTGTCTTGCGTCTTTGCAATCCACTGTCATAGCGAAAGTCTCATAGTTAGTGAGAGCTTGCGCAGTCGCTGACCAAGAAAGCACAGTACCCGTCGACGGCCGCAGCCTGCGGGCCCCGAGAGTTGAGGCCTTTTGAGTCCTTACAGTGATATGAAGCGTGCCTCGTCATTAAGGGTCACTCTCGACGCTACGCTCATTTGAGCCTAAGAGAATTTCATCGGCCCGGGTTGAAGTTGAGCGCTAAGCGCTGAGCATCGGTTCAGTACTTTCTGAAAGCCGAGATATCGTCTTTCGGATATTCTGCGACACCAGGAAACGGTTACGCGTCAAGGTTTACATCTACAGAAATACATATCGAGAAAGGTACAGTACTGTCCAACGAGTCCCACTCAATGCCTCTTCTCGCGCTCCCGCTCCTCGGTAACCTCCAAGCGCCTCCCATCGCTCGGCGCGCCCTCGAAATTCCGAGTGAGAGTGTTCTTCCTGCTCACGGCGGCACCGGTACGCGACTCGGGTTCGGCGGAGGGGTCGATTCCGAATTGTGGGTCGCGGGCTATACGTTCGGCTGCGACGACCAAGGAGCGTAAGCGACTGGTGAACCATATAGAACAACTGGGCGGTGGAGGGCCATGAATGCGGAAGAAAGGAAGGAAGGACGGAAGGACGCAGTGACTGTACGCACCGACTTTGCGCTCGTTCCGCTCCTCATATCCCTGCATCTCGGGTTTGACGTCCGTCTGGTACGCCGTCATTGCCACCTGAGTAGACACAACGCAGTCAGCGTTGCTCTATGGCCGCCCAGGAGCAGAGGATGGACGAAGACGGACCTCGTGCTCCTGGTGCGCAGCCGCCGCCTCACGTTTCGCGGTTTTCTTGTGCTTGTACCCGGCGATGAACGACTCGTCCTGTGATTTGTCGAGCGCTTCGACTGCCCTATGGATAAGAGCGAGAGAGGGTCAGAGAGTGGTCGAGCGAGAGATGGATAGCGAGCAAGAAGGAAGAGAGCTAGCACGCACCGGTCTGTATGGTCCCTCATCCTGTCTATAACTTCTGGATGCTGCGCTGAGTGCGGGTACGATTCGTGCCACGCGAGCGTCGACACAGCTTCTTCTACTTTGCCTTTCGCGTTCATGCTCTCGTGTGGGTCGTGCGTTGTGTGGTTGGTGGTTGGGTTCAAGAGGCGACGCGGAGGTCGAATATATGAACGGCGCGTGTGTGACGTCACCGCGTCATCCCTTCGGTCGCACCCAGATACAGGATCTCGGAGGGGCTGTGCCACGAACTCTCCCGCAGACGCAGCTCGGAGTTGCGGACAGACGATGTCGATTCCTGTAAAATCCAAGACCAAACGACGGAGAAGGGGCAGCTGGCGTCCTTCTCTGAGAGGTGCAAGGTTGTTTGCGTTCCACGAACCAGGCTCAGCAATCGATAGGTCAAGCTCTGATATCCTTGAAAAACGGAAATAAACCGGGTGAAGAGCGATTTGAACGCGCCGCCTATTTCGTTTCGGGGGCAGAGTGAGACAATGAGCGATAAAGGCGGCGTGTGTCCGATACGCGCCGACGCGAGATCCAATAACGCGAAGTACGAAGGTTGAGAGAGAGCCATGGTGTCGCTGATAACTACGGATGCCCAGAGAGCAAGAGTACCGAGTGCCACGTCGCGCCAGTGCCTGCAGACATGGCTGCATCGGACCTGGGGTCTGAGATCGTAGACCTGGCAGGTGAAGAATCGCACGCGTATAGCAGGATCTGCGCAATGACCTCGTGGGGAAGACGGTCCATAGTCGGTGGCGGAGAGCGTGGCGGAAGGCAACCTGCGGAGTCGGACTTTATTTCGTGCACCCATTGTTGTCAAGAGCTTATATTGACGATCACACTATAAGGTATCATGAAATATATAAATGCGAAAGCGAGCGTTCGCGTGGTATATTTCCATGCCATGATACACCTCCAGGCATTCTCTACCAAACTACATTCCACGACTGAGTGCACGGTACTGTCAAGTGGTCTGGACGACCACATTCTGCAGTACTGGGAACGTGACGCGCAACCACATCTGCATCTGCAACGGGTCCTGTCCCCGGTCTATGATCACTAGAGCCAGATGCGGAGCGGTCCTCTGCAGGCCATTCATCAACACGTGCAAGCTCCGGTCAAGGACCTTCCCGTTAAACACGCGAACTTGGCGCAGGGAAGGCCAGAAACATTGAGCTGCAGGGAAGCCGGCCCTGGGCGCGACGTAAAATATCGCGCGCTCGGCGCCAATGAAGCCACCGTTACCAGCTGCAAACGCGCTGCACCAACTTGGATCCTCCGACTGGATCTCCCACTCTTCAGCCATCTCGAAGACGTGGAGTCTCTCTGCGAGCATCCTCCACAGCGCCTCCACATGCGTCGGTACGTCGAAGCACCGTCGTTGGCCGGCGTCGTCACAGAGCGTAATGCGCAAACCATCGACACTGACACGCTTTACACGCCCTAAGCGTTCGAGAGCGAGGACGTCGTAGAGCGTGCTGAAGTAGTTCCAGGATCGCGCGGGATTACGAACTTCGACGTCGACAATGCCGGCGGACATGAAACTGTCGAGCTGGACGATTGCAAGCGTGCTCTCGCCATCTACGCGCTCGAACCAAATCCTCGGAGGTGTGTGACGCGGTGGCAGGAGTGTGGTATCCTCCGCATGAGAACGAATCTTGACATTCTGGAGCTTCAGAAGCTCGAGGCGTGGGAGTAGGCTCATCACTTTGCGTAGAGCATGGACGGGGATCCCCAGGGACGAGAGTGTCAACTCCTTCAACTGCGGGAAGTGCAGCTGCGAAGTGGGCGAAACGAGATGGGGCAACGTTCCCCTGAACGAAGCGACGCGGACCCGAGGGCAGTGAATGTGAACGCTTTCAAGCCGAGAGGAGAAGTCCAGTTCGAAATGTCGAAGTACGGGTAGCTCACGTCCGGCAGTAAGAGGTCGAATGTCGTCTGCATGCCATCCATTTCCTGCAATGATCAAGTTGAGCCACTCAGTTCTTCCAAGCTCACGGAAAGAGCGCTCTAGAACGGGGAGCACGGCTTCACGAGAGTTCTCGCTTTTTGCGCGCTGGAGTTCGGCGGCAATCGAGGGCAGTATGGTGTGATTGGGAAAAGTCTGCTCGACCTCTCCCAAAGACTCGAATTCCATGCCATAGTAGTGCTCCGCATAGAGGGAGAGCTCCATCCTTAGCGGCACGGCTGGTCCTGTTCGTTCCAGAACGAAGTTGACTACCTCGGGCTTTCCTTTGCCCGAGTTGGAATAAACCAGACGCGACCACAGACCAGGCTCTTTAAGCGCAACGGCGCGCCAGTGACGACAAACGTGGCTGCAGGCAAGCTGGGGCCGCAACCATTCGCTCTGATCCAGAGTCTACGAACGATAGTGAGCTGGGCGGCGAGCGCGACATGTAAAGCGAGACCTACCCGAAGCATGATGCTAGCGAGCAGCTCTGTAGGCAGGTCCGTAATCTTTGCGCACATGGTGCTCTACACACGCTGGAGGTTGGACTTGGTGGGTGTCGCGAAGCAGGCTCACCAATCACATCGCCAAACAACGGAAGCTGCTAGGTAATCCGTCAAGATGCACACGTAAAAATGATCCAAGCGAAGTTGCCCGTAGACCGGGGTATGTGAAGACATAGGATAGCCAAGATCCTGTAGCTCATGAACTCATGGAAACAGTTCAGATTTCCTCCGACATATTAGGGAACACCCAGAAATAAGGGATAGTATTATCTTACAGTGCCGTCGAAGGGTACAGTACACTGATCTTGTAGATGCGAAGACACAATCACAATTTCTCAATCGCGCCATCGCTACGGTTGAAGGAACATTCACGACAATTGTAATCGCCGTCTTCAGCATCCTTCCTCCCACTGCGTGGGAGGATTCCGCGGTGGGAATTGTGCAGTGTACACGTCCCGTTGGAATTGCAGCAAAGGTTGCCCAGCTTCTTCGCGCAGTAGATTTAACAAGTCGTCAGCTCGTGCACGAGCATAGCCGAGGAAAGAAAGGGAACCAGCGAGTCAAGTGCGAAAGCGAACGGGGTGAACTACATGCCAATCGTAGATTGACTGGAAGAGTGCAGGAGGCACGTCAGGAAAAGGTGAAATGCGATATAGACAGATAGGGTGCTCCCAGGAAGTCATAGGGTTCTGTGTAAAATTCCCAAAACATTTTAAACATGTTATTTAACAAGATCGTTATTTAACACGTGTTAAAAACAATGTTAAATAACCTCATATGGCAATGGTCTCGAAACAAGGTTTGGGACCGTCCTGGGGCCTAGGGTGGTATTTTTCTGCTTTCCTCCCTCCCTTCTAGTCTCAGCAAGGAGCAGAACGAAGGCTGCAGGGAGATCTGGACTCTGGAGGTCTGTAGGTTTTTTACCCCCCAAATCCCGGTGTGTTCGACGTGAGGATTGAAACCTGCAAGTGGCTAAGGTATACAGCTGAGACCCATCTTTTTCTTGATGAGATACCACCTGACCTTCCTTACATTTCAACACCAGTTTCTCACCCCTTATATAGACACAAATGTATCACATCAGATTTCTAGATGACCTCATGTTCAACACTTGACCCAGCAGAAGCCGTGTACATTCCTAGCCCGAATTCCTCACTGTAACACAGCCTACCATGTCCATAGCCTCTCCCTCTCTTCTATGAGAAGTGTTTTTAAATCATTCTTAACGACGAAGTTTCGAGCGAGGTGTTTTAAACAGTGTTTTAAACGCGGTGTTTTAAACGTTGTTTAAAACAAACAGTTATACACAGAACCCTAGGAAGTCATACTATGCTCCTGAGGTTCAAGAGACTCCGAGCACTCGGAAGATTCAATAGAGGTCTTAGAGGCACTCTGGTTCTCTCCGAAGCATACATACCGGTCTTTGAGCGCTTTGAGTCTTTGGCATCACACGTCGAAGTCGTCGCGATCACGCAGGTATCCCTTCCGCACGGCCCCCACCACCACCACCCCGCACCACAACCCGCCTGCGAACGCACCTAGGACGGCGCAACCGACACACACGAGACCTCTGGACGTGCAAAGGACGTCTACCACCGCTCGGCCACGCTCACGGTCACCGAGCAGCACGCGCGGAAAAAGGACGGCGAACGCTCCTCGCGTCCCACACACCCCTCGCCTCTCGCGCCGCCTTGCGGACGGAGAGGTCCTTCTGTTCATAAGTCCCGCTTGCCATCGTGCAGCGGGCCTGGCCTGGCAGCTCGTCGCTTGGTGACACGGCCCGCGAGTTTACTCGCCGCCCACCCGCGCTTGCGCCCGCCTGCCCACCCATACCCCTCGGCGTCGTCGCCGCGTCGCCCAGTCGACGTCGTGCACTACCGGGCTGGCACTGTTCGGACGTTGTAGAATACGCACTCACCGCGCCGCCTACCGCTTCCCACCGCCGCCCGTCATTTTACTCTCACATACGTTGTTGCTCTCGCCTCAGAATCGCGCTCTCGTAGCCTTGTATCACTCTCTCGCAGCCTTAAATCACCCAAAATTCTCCGAATATCTCTGCCCTCCTTTCGTGATAACCTGAAAATTGAAACCGCGGCCCTGTCTGCAAAATCAACCGGCCCCCGCCGTACTGCACAGTCACGGAAACAACCGTACTTGCCCGAAGCGGACCTCTCAGCTGAACCGCATGGAAGTATACTTAATCATTGAGCTCGGAAGTTTCTACTTTCTGTCCACAAAAGCAGGAGCGGAGATACAACACAACCTGTGTCCCTCTTTCTCTCCCGTCTCACACTTGCCCAACTCCCGGCCTTGCCTCCTCTCTCTTCCTCTCTCGTACTCTCTGCCTAATCATGACCAACCCCAAAAAGGACAGCGACAACACGTCCAAGCCTAATACAGCCCCTGCGGGCAAACAAAACGTACGCGAACCGGCGACTGCACCGCCGACGCCGCTGACATTCTTCTCCGGCCAGGGCCCAGCCGCCCAGACTCCTACCGCTGCCGAGCTTGGTCTCCTTCCTCCCTCGTCCGCACCCACCACCACGCAGCCTGCGCCCGCGCCCGCACACGACGGCGCCGCGCTCAGCACGGTCGACACGCCGGCTGCACCCGACACCGCGGCCGCCACCGCCCCGGACTCTGGCACCGTCGCTCCCGCCGTCGTGCCCTCTCCGGTCACGACCCCCGTCCGCCGCCAGCCGTCTCGCCATAACGCGTCTCAGCAGGACGTTGCGGCGGCGGATTCCTCCCCGTCGAAGGGCAAGAAGAGCGCGGCCAAACCTGACAAGAATGCCCCTCGCGAGGACGCGCTTCAGGCCGGCCAGGACGTGGCAAGCGCCCAACTCCTCGACCACGGTCGCCGCATCGACGCGCTGGATCGGGCGCTTACCGCGGACACCGCACGCTCCAAGGCTCAGCACTCCGCGACGACGAAGGCCGTCGCCGACGTCACGAAGCGTACCGTACAGATCGAAAAGAAGGTCGACGACGTCGCCGCAGGGCTCGACGACATTGCGCGTTCGCTCGAGGGGCTTACCAACCAGTGGGACGGTGTCAAGGACCGCATCGCGCACGGCGAGCGCAACGGCTCCGGCGACCACGCGTACCTCTCTGACGCTATCCTCGACGTTCAGAACCAGATTGATACTCTCCACGCTAACTTTCTTGACGCGACGGAGACCCTCTCGTCCATCCAGCACACGATGCACGAGAACGCGAGCGTCAATGCAGAGCGCGACCGTACCCTCACCCGCGCCCTCAACATGGCCTCCACCGCGTTGGAGACCGTTACCGACCTGCGGCGCATGCTGACGCGCTCGGACCGCACGCCCGCAAGCCGTGACGAGTCCCACGCCGCGGAGAGCCGCTCGTCCCGCCGTCGCGATCGCTCCAACTCGGACACGGACGGTGTCCGCAACCGCGCTCCCAAGGTTGCGCGTCAGTCGGACGCTTCGGACATCGCTGCGTCTCGCGAGCGCGTGGATCGCCCCTTCCAGCCCGACATCTCGTACGCGCTCGGGGCCTCATACCGCGAGGAACGCGAGGAGCGTCACCGCGAACCCTCGCGTGCTCGCGTCGCCACTGAGGAACCCGCACCCCCTCCTGCGGAGCCCACCGTCGCGTGCCCCGACGGTGCTCGTTTCTTGCGCATGGGTGCTAGTCGCACCGTTACTACTATTGCTTTCGGCTGTCGCAACGAGTCCCACGTCGCACTTAGCCTTGTTTCTCAGTGGACGGCCATGATCGACCCGACCGGCGGGATCCCCACCCCCATCAAGGTGCACTGCCCGCCGGGGCTGGCGGACAACTTCCGCATCTTCGAGTTCAATAACCACGCTGACCTCGTCGCCTTCATCAACGCTTGGCAACACCGCCCGGACGTGCTGCAGCCCGTCGTCGCCACTCCCATTTCAGACATCAACGCTGCCGCTGCCACTGTGCAGTCCGGCCCTGCCCTCGGTCTTCTTCCTCCCTCCGGCCCGTCCTCTGGCCCGTCCTCCATGCGCCGCCCGTCGGGCCCCGCCAACAAGGACCCCAACGGCCGCCGCCATTTTTAGAGCGGGCGTCCGCTTGGCGCTTCCGCCGTCGTCTCCGCCGTAAACACTCTTCCGCCAATGATGTACCCGTCGCGTGCGATGTTAACGTAGCTAGCCTTGACAATACAGGCCTGATCGTTAAAAGTGTGAACATAAGAGGCTCGATGGCCGCAACGCTTCGACGGGCGCCCGTAAAACAATTGATCCGTTCATGCCATGTGCTGCTGCTGCAGGAGACTCACTTGAGACCGGGAGAACATGAACCGTTACAGAAGCTCTTACCTGCGGGATACTCAATGATGTCAATACCCCGGCCTCTGAAAGCCTCACTTGACCATGGCTTTGGCGGAGTAGCCGCTATTGTGCATGACTCTGTACCTGCGGAGTGTCGCTACGACCTCTCCTCAACTGACATCATGGTCTTAGAACTCCCGTCGCTGTTCCTAGTCAATGCTTATCTCTACCCATCTAACAGCCGCACAGATACCTCGGACTGGTGTGCCATAGATCCCTGCCAGAGATTAGAGGAAATTCTCACCGGTCTCAATGCTCAACCCCTACCTGTCTACCTAGCAGGTGACCTGAATGCTCGAACCGGCTGCA
>KV425921.1:110898-190284 GCA_001632375.1 Exidia glandulosa HHB12029
CGCACCGCCTGCGACACCGACATGTGCATCCTTAACGGTGCATTTGGTGATGATAAGCGCAATGGCGGACAATTCACATCATGGCAGGCACGTGGCTACACAGTCATCGACTACGCACTCATATCCCGTACCCACACTGGACTCATACGCCATTTCTCAGTGGACCCACAGTGCACGTACTCAGACCACTCTGTACTGCACGCTCGCTTATCCATCTCCTTCCCAGCGAAGGAGGTTCGGCGTCCTCGGCTGCCTCGCTCGGAACCGTCCGACGCTCTTCAGACAGATCACTTCTCCGACGCAGATCGCATGCTTCACGATGTCATGACCTTGAGCGTGACTTGGGAGGACGCCATGACCACTTTATATGGAGCCGCTCTGGTGCGAGACCCTAATCCATTAGAGGTTTATACCGATGGCAGCTGTCTAAACCCGGGTACACGGTATGCTGCAGCTGGATCAGGAATATACTGGGGACCAGAGTGTCTCTCCAACCTTGCAGTGCGACTGCCTGGACCAGAGCAGACAAACAACCGCGCTGAACTCTATGCAATCTTACGCGCCCTGGAGCAGTGTGACACTATGCGTAGCTTGCGAATCCACACAGACTCAGAATACGCCATCCGTAGTATTGCGGAATGGGCTCCATCACGCTCTGAGCTCGCCTGGACCTGCTGCAACGGCGATCTTCTCCGCGACATCTGCCTTCTCATTCGTCGACGCCTGGCGGACCTCACCTTGATCTGGGTACAAGCGCATGGCAAAAACCAGCATAACGCAGAAGCAGACGCCCTAGCGCGCAAAGGTGCTGGGCTACCATGCGTACCCGAGGACCATACTGTGATCTACCCGCACCTCCCTCGTGATCTTCCAGCAGGGGAGCCGCTACCTGGCCTGAAAGTAAAAATGGTAATCCCGCCGCGCACTTCGCTCTCTGAAACCAAGGAAACCTTTTTCTCCCGCGACCCTGATATTCACAATGAACCCTGGTTCAAGCTTCGTAATGGCTCATGGTCCCAGGACTACACACGCTGGAACGAGCGTCTGCGGTCCTCTCACCGCCACCGTGCAAGCACTGCCCAAATTCGGAAAGAAAATCTGGCCCGTCTCGTCGCTACGTCTTCCCCCAAAGAATTCTGGTCTCTAATTAAAGAATGGTGCTCAGGGAAGCGCCCAGCTAATATGGTTGAGGATGATCGCCTTGCCTCGGCATTTGGTAGCCGCCTTCAGGGTCCTGAGACACCACCGCCTCAGTTCGACCTTGAACACTTGAACCGCGTATCTGAACTCGTCAAGAACATACCGGAATGCACTACCGACCTGACCGATGACCAGATATTCAGCAGGCCTTTCTCAGTGGAAGAAATCGGTCTGTGTAAGGCGGATCTACTCGAGAACTTGGACTCGTCCTGCGGATCTGACTACAAGACATACCGTGACGTACTGCAACTGCCGAACACCAAGATCCTCGACCTTTTGACACACTTCCTACAGGAACGAGTTATACCAGCGCAATGGCTGACAACCCTCCTTGCTGCAGTACCCAAAGCAAAGGGACCATATGATGACCCCGAGAACTTCCGAATGATTGCCTTGGAGTGCTGCCTACTGAAGCTTATGACCATGCTCCCGGACCGACGTCTGCGCATATTTGTAGATCGCAACAACATCCTACCACCCTCCCAGAATGGGTTTCGCCCGGGTTACAGAACCGAGAACAACACGTTTATCCTGCGCTCAGCAATTGAACAGTGTTGGTCCTCCCGCAAGCCCGCTTATGTCGCATTCGTAGACCTGCGTAATGCGTTCCCGTCTGTAAACCACAATATCCTATGGCACAAACTCGCGAATATGGGTGTCAGCGGCCCACTCTTTGACTGGCTGCGGAAACTCTACGAGGATATGCGGTATCGTCTGCGTCACAATGGCTCGCTCTCAGAGGAAATGAAAGCAAAAGTAGGGATACTCATGGGGGACCCGGGATCTCCACTTGCCTTCCTACTATATCTCGCCGATTTTACAACACCTGACCACCCTGACGATGTGTTCCTCGCTGGGACCCGTGTCAGCCACCTGGAACATGCGGATGACATGGCACTCATCTCCTCCTCCCCAGAAGGTCTTCAGCAGAAATTAGACGCACTCGCAACCTGGGCGGCGCGTAATCAGATGGAAATCAATGTGAAAAAGACGGTAGTCATGATGTTCCACCGCCCTCGTTCGCGCCCGAACACGCCTCCTCCCGTGTTTTCAATATACGGCCGCCCACTCAACATTGTGTCCCAACAGTCCTACGTCGGAATTACATTCAGCTCGGGTACGCCGAACATCTGGGACACCCACTTCTCCTCCTGCGCATCTAAAGCCCGTCGCGCGGCAAACATGACGTTCTTTGTCGAATCACACACTGGCCCAATCCCACCATGGGAAGGTCGCACACTATACACAGCACATGTAGACCCTCACCTTATATGGGCGACGGGGGTAACCGGCATTGGAACTCTCGCCCAACAGGCAAAGCTGGAAGCAGTTCAGGTTGCATACCTTAGACGGTTACTGAAACTCCAGAGCCGCTCACAGAAGTGCATCCTATTTACGGAGACGGGCTTATGGCCGCTACTGTACCGGCGTCTGTACATTCAACTCGGGTATCTGCAGTACATCTGTCAACAGGATAGTGACCGCTTGGTTGTCGCCGCACTGCAGTCCCAAATCGCGCTAGACCGGCAAAAGACGTCAGGCTGGCTGTCAGATCTACGTTCCAGCCTGCTCAAAGTCGATGTCACCTTACCGGGGGATCTCACGGGACCCTTGATAGCGAAATGCATGACAGATCTGAAGACGGCAATGCAGAATGCGTTGCGCAATGAAGTTAACAATTCGCCGAAATTGGAGCTTTTACAGCGCAGGGTGGAGTTCTCAGCGAAGGGTCGCGCCGAGTCGCCTGTGCTACTTTTCCATTCATACCTTCGTATTCATGACTGGGCTCTTAGACAGGCCCTGACGAGACTCCTAGTCTCGGATCACAGACTCTCCATTGAGATTTTACGCCGTGCACCGGCTCCCGTTCCTCGGGAGGAGCGTCTCTGCCGCTTTTGTGTTGCTGCAGTGGAGGATCCGATACACGCCCTATTCGAGTGCAATTGCTCGCTGGAATTAGTCACTCTGCGCCGGAACTTCTGGGAGAAATGTGAAACGGCCATGTCAACTACCAGCTCGGGCTCAAATACAGAGTCGCAATCTCGTAGATCAACCAAGGCCACTCTCTCATACAACGATGTTAGTTCCATGGGCTCGAGTGACGCGCTCTTCGCGCTTCTGGGCTCGGACCACACATGCAACATTCTGGCCCTCTTTACAGGGCAGGTTTTCGCTATCTTTGCGGCAGCTCCACCTTATGACCCCGGAGAGTCCGTCAATCCAGAGACCTAGCTTACGTCTTGTCTAAACTAGAAATGTGGCAGCGGACGGTACCGTGCGGTTGAGTACCTCTGAGCGGCCTGCGGCACTGGGCAAACCTGGTGATTCCCGCGGACCGGTATCACGTGCGAAACTAGCGGACAAAATGTTGTCACATTGGGTGGGAGGGATGGCCCGGCAATCCGGTATGATGCGCCCAGCCGTTGATGCCGATGCGGGTAGTTCTGAATAGGACCACAACGCCCGACTACTACTACTACTACTACTACGCATCATCCGGTCCACATGACGCATGTGGTCAAACGGGACAGTGTTCGGTTTGGCGCTGTTGACATCCCCTCTTTCCTTCCCCCGTATCTCGTCTAGACTTCAAGTCTCTCAAGGCCTCAACCTCGTCGCGCGTCCCTCGCGCAGTTGCCGGTCAACGGCCCCTCAACAGCGTCATCATGGTCTCTCGTCGTGTCTCTGGTCTGGTCTCTATCGTCGGTGTGGACACCTGGATCTGCTGGTGCTACTGTGCTGGGGGCTGCCGTCGTCTTTCTGTGATTGCTTGGGCTCTGGCTGCTCCTTTCTCTCGCTTGGCTGCTACTCGCTCTGCTCCCGTCCTCTGCCGCGCCTTTCTACTGACATCCCCGTCGCAGGCTTCGCCGCTCGCTGCCAGTCCGCTGCCTAGGTGAGTCTCGTGGGATACTACTTTTCTGCGTCGCACTGACTGTCTCACAGAACTACCAGCCAGCCTGTAGTCATTTCGTTCGTGCTGCGGGAGCGGGAGCCGGAGTTGCGACGACGATGAGCAACCAAGATCCCCGTCTATTTCTGCCTATAGTAGTTGCAAATATACACTGTTTACTCGTATAATCTGTCTGCTGGGCCAGAAGAAAAGTACTGGGGACGAGCAATGGGCGAGCAATCCCAGTGATGCATCACACGGTCAGGCACAAGACCGATTTGAAATGTCTTCGGACGTCTCTGGACCTCTCTCAAAGCGCTCCCAGAGACGATCAAAGACGAGATACAGGTCTCAAAAGTGCATCGAAGACAGATAGGGCTCGTAATAGAGGGGGGGGTGTCTATGAGGTCGATGCGTCTCCCACGTCGTAAGAGTACCTACAAGACACCTGCTCTTTTTACTGACGCACGGGATGACTTCCATGGTATAGTGTATAGAGCCGCATAGTCACCATGGATGTTGCATTGGCACTTGTGTATTGGTAGGTAGGTAGGTAGGTAGATTCGGAGCTGACGGGCCTACATAGACTGCCTCCGCTTCGGAGTGTTACATGATTGAGTCGGGGCGGATAGGTCCGAGCTCGACGGACTACGTGAGACTGGATGTGGAAACTGGGTCGAAGTTGGTGTTGGACTCAGAAGACAGATGTCGCAATAGCACCGCAGTTAATGAGGTTCTCAGGACTAGCACATCGCCTGGCGTTACGTACGCGTGGGAGGAATGCGCGTCCGCTGTTAGTCGAGATCTACAGATTGTCCGCTCTTTCTATACGGTCGCCAAGTCCAAGGTCTCTGGCCATCATGGAGCTCAATTTTTGCAGGCCGTAGGTCCTATGAGAGGCTAACCAGCCCATCGCGTACTTAGAGGGATTCCTCTCAAGCAAGACGTCCGAGGTTTATGAAGAGTATCCCGTGGCCAGGCGCATAGCGTTGTCGACCAGACGCGCAGCGTTGTCCCAAGGAAGGAGCGGGAAAGTGATAACAATCGAGATAATATGACAAGCATCCCGACTCGGCGGGAGGTACTGTCCAACTCCTCCTCCTCCAAATCGCCCAACAACAACAACAACACTCACTCGAAAGCATTATCTAAGGAGGGCACCATTCCAACTCGGAGCCATGGACTATAGTCTATACGTATCTGATTGCCAGAGTGTTTCCTATATCGCATGAACATTTCCCGCCGCGCAGTCATTCAAGCGCAGCCATCGCAATACATTGAAATTTACGTTGTTCATGCCAAGGCACGTGGACGTCGAGCACTGGTGGTCAACCTACTGTATGCTCACTCTTGCTCTGCACTCAGTCTGCTACTACTCGCACGACTCGGCCGTGACAACGTGGCTCGGCGGCCGACGCCCCCATTAGGCAATGAGATCGTCGTTTGACTCGGGATGTTAGGTCTCTAAATTTGCTTTCGAAGGGAATGGGCGCGGATCTGTCCATCCAGATGGGCTCGAGTCGTTGATCCTCTGCACACGTCCGAAACAACCGTCAGATCATGATTCAGGGCGATCCGGAGTTGCTCATGTGCTCCCCCATTGCCGCAGAGCTCTGGGAACCCCCATGACTCACTTCTGCCTCACGTTCTTTGAATCCTCCTGCAACTGCTGTAGATCCAACGACTGCCGCTAGTCGTGCCGGTAAACTGCCGGTCAGATTTCTGCGGCAACACTGTTTGAGCACCGCCCAATCTCGGCGGCGACGGGCGATCATCTGCGCTGCCACTGAAAAGGGAGGGGTCTTACTGCTGCGCATATCTCTTTTCCCGTTCACTTTCTAGCAGCTGCGATGCAGCACCTTGTAATGGGCGCACTCGGTTTGGGTGCCGTCCCTCATCACGTATTGCTGAGCGTCGTACAAGACGCCTTCAACGTAATCAACGTCGACCGCGTCACGTTCCAAAATGATATGCAGTTCCATTGGAGTATTTGCTTGTGAGTGGTTTACGTGCAACGCGCTGAGGATATTGCGATATTGACCGCTCGTGCCTACGCAGTACGTGTTCTGGAGCTAAAGAGACAGAAGCTCAGTTCACCGCGGGCCTGACGACGAAGTTACAACGGGGCACAAGCGTCCGAATCAGTATGGCGGTGGATATGGCCCTGTTCACAAACGATACCACGCGCGAGACGTTTGTCTCGCGTACGTTCGACCTTGTCAACAAGTACCAGTTCACCGGAATCGATGTACTGCCCAACGACAAGGTTAGACTTCGGGGGCGGCGCTGGTTCGGGAGCTAACGACTGTTGGCGATGCGCAGCTACCTCCTCTCGACACCGGGGATACAGACTTCAGTCACCCGCGCACGGCGGTCGTCCTCAACTTCATCGCTGCGTTTCGCGAGATCAAAGCGCACTTCGGGCCAAATTTCACATTAACCTTCACCACACCGCCTTCGACATTCCAGTCGCTCTCCAGTCCTTCCGTATATCAAAGCTCGGGCGCATTACTGCCAGTCCTTCACGCGCTCCGGGACGATATCGTTGTCATCTGCCAAGGTCTCTCGACAGACGAGGGTAACACCGTCGTCGACTCGAACGGCGTGTCTGTGTCTTCCTTCACTGCGGACTATTGGGTCGCACTCGCTCGGCCGTTATTGCAGGGCTTCAATGTCGCTGGAAACCCGTTCCCTGCTTTTGCACCCGAACAAGTATGCTTAGGATGGCGCACGCCTGGCCTGAGCGCCAAAGGACCCACAGCTACCGAACGCGAGGCCTTCGACTCCCATCTCCAGATATTCCAAGACGGGATCACATGCATCATGCAGGACACCGCGTGCAATACGATTTCTCCGAGCGGCGAGCCCTTTCCGAACTTGCTTGGGGTCGCCGTATTCTTCATCAACGACGACGCTTTCCTCGGCGGCTCTTTCGCACGCGTCTTTCCGCCTCTGCTGGATAATGCTCAAGCGTCGACGTCCCCACCAGGTAAGATTCATAGTATAGACGCACACATGACAGCAGACGCTGACTCGGTCTAGATACCAGCATAAACCAGACGGGAAGCCCTTCTACGAGCACGACTCTCTCGCCCAGTTCTGTCGTAATGGGTAACTCGCACGGTCTGCAAGGTGCAGTCATCGCTGCAATTATCATCCCAGTGGTAGCACTCGTCATCCTCGCCGTGCTCCTGATCATTGTCCTCCGGCGACGACGGCCGTCTCCTGATACCGAGGCCCCTCGCTCTGACATCGTCGCGACGTCTTCCGTTGCTCACGGCTCGGAATCAAATCAGTACATGCTGAGCGCTCCACAGCCGTATAGCGCCCCTGTTACCATAGCTCCTCGAGCGGTAAGCAAGGGGGCAGTACCGCGGACTTTCGGCGCTCACGACGAACAGTCACATCCCACCGAGTCGGAAGAACACAGTTCCGACTTTGAACCAGCACCTCCTTTGTACTACGCCGGACGTTGAGTACGGGACATCTACTGCCAAGTATATACACATGTAACATTTCCGCAACAGAGATTCGGTCGACCATCGGGCAAGCGACGTACTTGTGAGACAAAACTCGAAGAAGAAGGACTCTACTTAAAGACACATTCATCGAAGCGTACTGCTGCCGCTTTCGGGCGACAGCTCGGCTTCAATCATTTCTTTCGAGTCGCGGTGAATAAACCCGAAGCCCGTAAAGAGCGCAAAGTCCAGAATAATGGCGCTGGATGGCAACAACCAGAGGAAATCCTCTGGAGACTGCGTCCACTGGGGGCGGCCGTTGGAGAACATGACGCTTGGCGTGACGTCCCACCCATACGGGTCGCTGACCTCCTCCGCCGTAATATACAGCTCGCGAAGCTGCGGCCACGGGCGTGATGCAAGAATGATGGCAGGAAGCCTCCGCTCGCGCTCCCGAATCGGAGTCTTGTGGTATTCGAATAGAAGAGTAAGACGGGTTGCGGCGTGGAAGGGATGGGTAGTGTCGACGTCACCCCCTGCCTGCGACATGAAAGTCGAAGCTCTCTCGTAGAAAGTCCAGAACTGCCGGATGGTGATCGACCAGGAAGTGACGGTATCGAGAAGCCTTAGGTCGGAGAGTAGGTTGCTCGGCACGTTGGGTATGTCGTTCCAGAACGCCCCTGATGAAATCCCAAAGCTCCGGACGAACCCAGACGAACCCACCAGCGTTGCCATTTTACCTTCGATCGCCACATCGAGAACCGCAGAGAAGACTGCTAGCTGGACGACCTCCGACATCGTTTGCTCACCCGCGCCGGGGAAGCGAATGCGCGGAATCGCGCGCGTGAGAGGAGAACGTAAAAGCATCTCGATGCCGACATAACTTTGGCCGCACTCCGTAATGGATAGCTGCTCCGGAGCGTGCGCAATAGCCCTTGCGAAGTCTCCCGATCCGTGAATGGAGACTCGGTGAAGTTGAAGATGCTGTAGGCGGGGGACGGAGCACATTAGGGTGACCAGCTCCCCGACGGTGATGGATGACTCCGCGATGTAGACGGACTTCAAGTCTGGGGATGTCCACGAGCGGCGGTAGCAATGTTCGAGTAAGGCCTCGCGGACGCGGGGACACGGAAGTTCGATACGCATCGCTGGCCTCGGCGGCGCACCCTCGGGCGATGAGACGGCGATATAGAGCCGTCGAAGAATAGAAAGGCGCCAAGTGGAGAGTAGCGCTTTCACGCTACCTTCAGACCACGGTGGAGTTTCGATGCGCAAGTGGAGTTTGGTGATCCTCGGCGATGCTGTGGCCAGCACGAAGAGGAACCCTGTGGGCGGTGAGCACAGTATTACTGGATCCTGTGGGCGGAGGCGGCGGGAGCTTCAACTCGAGAGTGATCTCCGCCTTCTTCGATCGCATGAGAGCCATAAGAAACGACAGAGGTTTCACATTCTGGTCGAAGACCAGATCCGACCAAAGGGCAGACAGACCCACGGCGACATCGCGCCAGTAGCGGCAGACGTGGCTCATTGCGAGCTGAGGGCGCAGCCAGTTTGCGGAGTTGAGGGTGGGACTATTTAGCCCGCACATGCACGTAGTTCGCCTGGTGGGCGAGTAGTGCACGATGAGCATGATCTTGCCCAAGATATCGGCCGGGAGGACCGCGTTGTTGTCGATATGAACACTCAATCGCAAGCGAATATAATGAAGCTGCGTCAGTACGAGAGGAAACGCATTTAAAGACAGTCAGGCGTACGGGTTATCTTGCGACTGCGTCTCAGCCATCGATGCGGTTCAGGCCAAAAAACGTTGGTGAGTTGGATCTCCGCTTTCAGGGCGCATTCCAAAGACGAGGATACTTGAAGAACGGCGTCCGTGCTCATGATCTCTGTACGACTCCTTCACAAGCTCTGAGAAGTTGCGGGAATCAGCATACAGCAGTACTATGTTTGAACAACGACAAAAATACTTAACAGGAAGTTTGCACTTGCAGCGCTTGAAGAACACCTTATTCTGTCGGCTCCGGTCGATACGGTAACTTTGCGTCAGTGAGAAGTACAATCATCTCAGCGCCTACCCGGAGATGAAGACCTCGTCAACACCCGACCATCGAGAGCCTGTTTGCGCACCCGTCGACATCTTGTCACCGACAGCTCAGCGCCAGAGACAATTCGCCGAGTGGCGCTAAGCTTTGCAATCGACGCTCGACACTTCAATCTGGCGGGAGGACCGTGCGTTGACGGGAGCAATCAGCAATCACCGTGGGCCCCCGGCACCGTTGTACTTTGTTGTACTCACGTCGAAGAGGAAGTCTAGTTCACGCGCTCGTGGCGCGGGGCCTTGCTGCTAACTGTAGTCTATCGCGAAGGGTTTGCGGTCACAGCGCAACAGCGCAGGAAGTGCAATAAGGTGACAAAGATGTAAACGAGTGTAGAGCGAAGAGGGATTCGCGTGTGTGGTGTATACGGGCGCGGCGGCTTTCGAAGCTTCGCGCGGGAGAAGGAAGTGTGCTGAGAGGGGATGGAGAGGAGAGGATGGCGAGAACGAGATAGAGAAGGGGCGTGAATAAACGGGGCGTGAGGGTATCGATACCGGGCGTGTGGATGGATGGATGAGGGCACAGACAAACAGGGTTCCGTGAGCGAGTAAAAATACAGTACAATCGATTCGCCTTGCGCGAGTGGTGATGATACAGACACCGGATCCAATCCGACCGAAACCAAGAAATGGTCCTCATTGAGCGACGGGCAGCCCGGGCGGGCACGAGAATCGTTAGAGCATCGTCGAAGACATGCAATCGACAGCAGGTGTCCGCGCGGGCGACCGCGGGGCGAACGATGAGAGGGGGGAAAGATGGGTGGGTGCGCGGGATCAATATACCGCGGTGTTCGACGACAAGAAGCTTGGCATGCCGTACGCGGACGTGGGGGTTGGGCTCGCGAGCTCGAGACCGTCCTTGATGAGCTTGTAGAACGCCTTCTCCTCGGGCTCCATGATGTGTTGGATGGGCGTGACAGGCGCCGAGCCGTCGTAGGGCGTGGTGGGCGAGAACGGCTCTGTGTCCGACGTGCTGCCGGCGTCGTACGGGACGGCATTGGGGGCGTAGTACTGCTGCTGCTGCTGCTGCTGAGCGTACGCCGCGAACTGGTCGGCCATTTGTTGCGCCTGCGGCCAGAACTCCATGGGGTACGGGATCTGTGCCTCCGGGGGAATAAGGTCTGGCATCTGTGCGGGCGGACTCGGCTGAGCAGGCAAACTAGCCCAAGTCGCCAGATCGTTCGACGACTGAACAGTATCCGACGGGAACGCCGAGAGGTCGAATGTATAATCCACACCTGCACGAGGATCCATCGGGCCGGGATATTGACCTTCGACGGGGGACGGGAAGCCGCCGGCAGCGAGGAACATGTCGAACCCACTGTCAGCCGGGGGCGACTGAGCAGCCTGCAAGCCCATTTCCAAGGCAAAGTTCTGGAAAGAAAGGGACGACTCGCGTGAGTAATCGCGGAAGCACATGGCGAGACCGGGACAGGCGGAGTCGGATAACGAATAGGAAGAACACTCACGAAGTCAAGTTCGGATGGCGGCTGTTGAGGAAGCGACGCGTCGGTGGCAAACGGATTCTGCGTAAACGCGCCAAAGAGGTCGGCAGCTATGCTGCTCGGGGCGCCGGAGGTGTCGAGCGTCATGAGGGAGGGCGGAGATGAAGTGTCCATCATGTTGGCGGGGGATGCGCCGAACGTGCCCATGGGATGCTCCAGGGCCAGACTGCGGACGGCGAGCGACGCACGCGGGCCCGCGGTGGAGAAGTCGGCATGAGCAAAGACAATGGAGTTCCGGTGCCCGGGGTTGAACGAGAACGCATGCTCAGTAGGTGGAGCTGACGACGAGCGGCGGTGCTGCAAGTGCGGGTAGAAGCCGAGCACACCGTTGTGGGCGAATGCCGGCGTGGGCGATGCGGGATACGGTGCCTGGACTTCCCGTTCGCGCTCGAGCTCCTTGAACGCGCCCTCGAGCTCGTCGCCACGCTTGCCCTCGAGCAGAAGCTTGGCCACATCCTCGGCTTTGCGCTCCGAACGCGCGTGCAGCGCTGCAGGCGACACAATCTGCGTGATCTTGCCCCCTGCTGCGGCCCTCTTCGAAGGCGTGGTCGGCTTGGCCGTCGTCGAGTCCTCGCGACGCGGCGGTGCCGGGCGGTACTTGTAGGTGGGGTACTTAGCCTTGTGCTCTTCGAGCGCGACCTTCGCCTTTTCGTCCCAGATGGCGCGTTCCTCGAAAGACAAATTGCGCCAGCACAGCCCTATTTAGGTCGATCAATATGACTGCATACGGGTAGGGGTCGCGACTAGCACCGACGCACCGATAATCTTGGACAGAGAGCCATGGTTGGACTCTATCGTACCGGGGACGTGCTGGTTCTTGATGAACTCGCTACGGAAGAGGATGAAGGAGTTGGGCGGGCGAGGGATGTGGTTCTGGTCGCGTTTCTTCGTATGCGGCACGCGCTGAACGGTGGTAGGCTCGCGCGAGACGGACGTAGTTGGAGGGAAGAGGTGCTTTGGACGGCTGCTGGAGGCCTGCGACGAGGCATCGAACGCCACGTCGGAGCCTCCCGCTGTGGCGGCGGCAGATCCAGTAGAGACCGTGGATTCGAACGACGACGGGGTCACGTTTGGCGCAAAAGTAATCTTGAGGCCGCCCTCAGGTACTGGGGCAGCGCTCATCGCTTGCGCAAGAACTGAGAGGGGCGCGTGAGCTGTGGCAAGTCCCATGGCAACGGCGGGGCCGACGCGCGTAGAGGGTGACTCACCTGTGTCCATGGAAGGCGACGGTGCGGCCTTAGTTGGCAAAAGGAGGGACAGCGGGCGGGCTGGAGCGAAGGAGCGAAAAAGAAACGGCCGCGATGGAAGAGCTCATGTTATACCTCCGCCGCAAATGAGGAATCCTCTCCGACCAATTGTCCGGTCCGTGCCTGCCGTCAACAGCACCCGGCGGCCGCCCTTGCCCAGATGTCCCGAACGGGTATTCTGCCACGTGCTCCCGCAAAAATCGACCTCGGCCTCCGAGCTTGGGGGCACTGCGCGGTCCAATTTCGTCGGTCATGGTCCGTCCTCCTGCAGCGCACCACCACGCCATGCCCCAGACAATAGACGATGGTGACGATGGTGCTCGTTATCTTGCTTGAGCGGTGCCTCCAACGTGGCCAGTAAGGACGAAGTGGCAAAGCGCAGAATACAACGGTGGCACGGAATACAACACTCTAGATCTCGAGATTCTGTCGTCAGGCAGTCTGCATCACGAACCCCAAACGGATGATGCACTCATGGCGAAGACGTGTCCTGGTCATCATCCTGTGGAGTATCGGCGGCGATGGCGACGAGCTAGAGAATGATTCTCAGGAATGACAGCAACCCGCGAGAACGCCTCATGCAACCTCGACGTTCTGGCGCTCTTTTCGTGATGCATCCCCGGCCCTCGAACGAAGCAAGCGGACTGTGTGAGCAGAAGAAGCGCCGATCGCTGCTGATTGACGGTTTTTTGGTGCCGCGACAGGGTGCGGTAGAATCTGATCGGGATCATGGACACTCTGACACAGACATTCATTTCAGCATATCCTTCCGAACGGCTGGGATCCGGCAAACACGTCGTGCCATAAGTTCAGAGCAAGGGACGCGCGACAAGCCTGCCGCGTGTGAACTGCGTCGCAGTAACCCCGATAAGAGTGGCAAACCTCGGAGATGAAAAACGGTACGAGAGGCGCCCGAAAGGTTCAGTATGGTCTTCCGAGATGCATCGGCGAATTGAGAGAAGGAAGATAGGGGCCCATGTGCACCGTGACCGTGCGTGCGCGGGGTCAACTCTGACGCAGATAGACTTCTGTACGCGCTCACGCGCTCGAGGGCCACCGCGAAGCCAAGAGGAATGCAGGACAATTTCGGTACGGTGAGCCGGAATGAGGTGAGCTGGCAGGGGCGGAGGATCGAGCAGTAGCAGTCTGGGGATGTCAAGGCGGGATGCGCGACCGTGTCAGGCATGCTCGGCGACCCTCGAGAGCATGGTCGAGAGCCCAAGACAGTATGTGTGCACCGGAGAAACGTCAACCTCAGCAAGCACGTGTCAGAACGTCATTACCTCCGCCACATTGACAGTTTCCTTTCCGCAACCCCGCGATTCGCGGCCATACGACAGACATTATTGCCCGCGCTCGGAGCGTGGAATGGTCGGCAGGCGGTGGCGTGTCGACCCTGCGCAGCATGCAGCATCCCAGCCCGTGGTGTAGGGGACAATAGGCAAAAGTAACGATCAAGCGTGCGTGGCGCCAGCAGCGAGCCTAGACGAGTCACGTAGCACGCGCAGCGGCATCATATTTGCGGCACAGCGCCGCGACGCAGGATGCCTAGAGGAGGGTCGAGAAGCAGGCACGATAGATGTCGGCGATCTGCACTCATGTCGGGATTTGACGCTGGGAAGAAAAGTCGTTGATGCCGCGGCCGAGAATGCCCTAGCACTGAGACCAACACTCTACGCAGAAGCTTGAGGGGAAATTAAAGCAACCATATACCGTATTGTCGTCTCAGCCCACGACCCTGCAAACCGCTTTCAGCTGGGAGACGAAAGTCACCCAACGGCACAGTTACAACTGCGCCAGGAGCTGAAAACAACCCATCTTGCGTTTGACTAACAGCGTATGGCACGGGCGACGTCGAGGTAGAAGTTGAATCTGAGCGCTCCGCCCGAAGACATCGTGGCTAAATTGCCAACAGACGAGCAAGGAAAGGCCGGTATCCAGAGATGGTAAGAGAGAACCATGCAGCCAGTAAGCAAAGGAGACATCTTGAGCGCGCGCTGCGGTCGTGCTGACTGGTCTGCCTTCAGTATCTCGTCTTGAGGATGCCGGAGCGGATACGCGGTCGCACGTGCATCAGACTTCGATGCCAGAGTAATCCGATGCCTGAATGATGATGCAGTGATGCTTCTTTGTTGTTCTGAGCGATTATAACCCTTTCAAAACCTACATCGTACGCTGCATCAGTAGTCATTCGACGAACAAGAAACCAACGGAGCTGACGCTTACTCTGCAACGACGTCAACCCACGACAGCATCTGCCTCGATTTCGACCTTCATTTCCGGGTCAACGAAGCTGGCGCCGCAAATCATCGTCGCTGCGAAGGCCGTATGGCCGTCCATAGACTCCTTCATCGCGCGGGCGACGTCCCCGGAGTCGGATTGCGCAGTGACGAACATGCGAACGCGCGTAACGTCGGTCTTTGTTCCGCCGAGGGCTGTAATTGCGCTGAAGATCTCGCTGAATATGGCTCGTGCCTGGAGGTACGCTGACCCTGGATGCTGGAGTTCGCCCGACGTAGGCGAGATGGAGGTCGTGCCTGATACCGAAATGAAAGGTCCTCGGCGGACTGCGCGCGAGTAGCCAAAGTCGTTCTCGTAAGGGTTGGCCGTGCGATGGACGGTCGTTATCAGGGGCATTGTGCGACCAGTTCGTGAGCAGCTTGACGCAGATGGAGAACTCGAGCAGGGAAGGACCAGTGAAGACTACTGGTGACTAGTTGGTGCAGTAGAATGCGCGTACGTGACACTTCTGAACAGCTAGGCGACCTGAGCGCTGTACACGTTGCTGTCGTGGACTAAGGAAGAGCTGGAGTGGATTGTGGCGGCGGCGGTTCTCGGCAGCGGAGGTGAGTCAAGCCGACCGGTCGGCCCGCCGCGTCAACTCCGCATTGTCGGCGTAGAACACGAACCAGAAGAAGAAGACTGCTAACATTTCAGAAACGTCGACATCTAGAGCCCGTGAAGAATCCGACCTCGCGTCATTGCTGGCCTGCAGCAACAGAACCCGTGCGGAACGTGTGTAAAAGCGCCTTGTCACCAAATCTCCCAAGTCCGAGTCGGCCTAGCAGCCGTGCTAAAGATCCCGCAGCGCGTGCGATGCTCTTGAGCGCGAGATGTATAGATCACAAGCTACCGCAAAGATGCCAATGAGAAATGACACGAAGAGGATCATACTCCATGGGAGACAGAAGGGGAACCATGTTGGACCCACGAGGCACAGTGCGAGCATCAGAGTACTCCTCGCAGGTGCAGTAAAAGCTTGTTTCGTACGCGTGTCGTTCTGAGCACCATTCGTTTCCGTGCGGTGCAGACTGCTGAGCACGAGTGCGACCGCGAACTTGAAATTCGCCACCAGAACTCCCGCGCGGTCTAGCGTGCAGACAGACGTAAGCCCGTAGGCCTAGCGGTAGAGCTTGTTTTGGTGAAGCGCGGTGACCTGACCACCGTAGGTGGCTGCTCCGCGACGACGAAGGCAGAGCGTTCTTGCCTGACCGCGCGCCAAGACCCCGCCAGACACCCAAGGTACGCCCATATGCAGAGGATATGTTGCGCACAGACAGTGGAAGTTGATATGGACGAGCGCGCTGCGGCGAGTTGGGCAAAGACGAGTCGAAAACGCGGAAACGCGGAGTTGAACATCGCGTTTGCTCCCGTGACACCTCAGACTAACCTTAAAAGGCTCCGAACTCCTGAATGCGCATTTCTACGATACAGTCCAAATAATACATAGCTCACAGCCCAAGTCCATCAAGAGTCCCACAGTATAATCTCCAATGTCACACCACGGCGTCTTTCGAGGACCACAGCAACTCAAGCACTTCTACTGGTATCACGGAGAGGCATGAGACGGATATTAGAGCCGGGATCGCATGGGGTCCCAAGCGAATGTTGAGGCGAGCTCTTTGTACCCTCGGCTCGCAGACTTAGGACCATGCTGTTGCACACAGCAGAGCCCACTGCCATATGCATAGGCACCCACATTATCCTTAGTGATTCCTATCTCCCATTAGCAAGGTTGTATCCTGAGCAACGAGTAAGCACCCACCCGCGCAAACGGTGCCTCCAGGAGGACATTGACCAGATTCGTGGCGAGGATCCTATCCGAAGTTCAACACTCGTGGCTCGCAGTGTGTAAACAGAATAAACGTGGGACGCACACTACGAAGTAGAGGGTAGAGTCGCGCGCCATGACGTTGTAGATCTGTCGATTGACCTGACTATCCCGCAGTGTTGACATGAAAGCATTGTGCTGAACGAGCTTGCACAGCGCCAGAGTAAAGGCGACAGCGTCAAAGATCAGAGGAGGCAGACTGTCAACTCGATTAGCCTTCGTCGCGCGCTCCTTCCCGCTTTAAGACGCGTACAATGGAGCCCATGTCAGCTCCAGCGGCTTTGCGGGGTAGCAAACTCGTAAGCCGAAGGGTAGGTCGGAAACGACTGGAGGCCGCGAAGTCAGTAAACGACGCACAACGGACGAGACGTTTTACGCACATGGATGTCCTAGGAGGCTGATAACGGAAAGGACTATGACTCCGCAGGTAGCGACACCCCAGAGGACGATGATAAATGTCTTGACGAGTCGATTGGCCTGATACAGCGCCCATACGCGATATGTGACGATCGCAGCCGCAATGGTCCACTGCGTCGCCGCTGCACTCGTATTAGCCGCGTTCGCACTATCTAATACTGATGCGTGAACAGACCTTGAGTTGCAAGAAGTATCTGGAGCCATACAGTACCTGCGCGACTGAGTTTTCTGTACGTCACAGCGGGGGATGCGACTTACAGCTATTGAACGTAAGGCAGGGTCACATGACACGACGATGCGGTCCCAACTCACAACTGGGTACGCAGTCAATTGCATGGCTTCGAGTCTGGGAGGGCAGAAAGAAGTTGACGCACAGTGTCGGTTATTTGCTCCGGTCGTAGCATCATCCCTAAGCGAGTTGTTGGCCCAACGCAGCCTGAACCTGCAGCTGCGCATACTCGCCTACGACATTGAAGACCTGGAACGCAATGGGAAGATATCGGTTCTGCTCCCGTGTATAAGTTTGACTCTTCGCGCAATTATAGATGCTCCACATACGGTGTAGAAGAGCGCCTGTAGAAGTCGAAGCCTCGTGCCCTGTATGGGAAGTCAACGTGGATCGAGCTGGCTGGGCGGGAGTGCCATACCCACATGCATCTCCGCTGGGCGGACGTCGTTCGTATAAGCGGTAGGCACGAAATAGCAAGCAGGCGAGCGCACCTCTTCCTCGAACGTCAGAACATACGCCCACACGAGGATCGCAAGAGCGGACACTGCGACAAAGCTGAAGTTGATTGACCGCTCAGAAGCTAATCGACCACTCACGGTAGACGTATCTGCACGTCTGCAGATCCTGAAGAGCCACGACGAGCGGACGGAGGGCGTCGTCGATTATGGTATCCATTGCTGGGAAATGAACAACACGGCGCAGCGGTAGGAGACTTTAAGAACGAACGCACAACGGCAGCGACTTCCGCAGCGATCCTTACGAGAAGCGCGTGGAAGCGCGGTGCCGCGTCGCGGCCATTCAGCGCAGTTGTTGTGCGGGACCCGTGATCGGTTAGTAGCGAAGCACAGGGCGTTGGAAGCGTGCTAGAAGAGATAGGGTCGAACTCTATGCAGGGCGTGTCCGTGCGTGCGCAAGTACAAGGCGGAGGGCAAACCAGGTGGACGAGCGCAGATCTAGATCGAGTACGCGGAAGGGCGTTCGTAGTCTACCCGACTCGAGGATGTTGCGGCACAAGTAAACCTACATCACCAGTTTGACGCGGCGTTCCAGGTGTCTTAGACGAACTACGTATGCTGTTGGCAGCGCGGAAGCGGAAGCGGTTGCTTGCCATGAGAGCCATTTGCGATCATTGTTGCCGTCTGCAAAGCTATAAGAGGACAGTCGGGCGTAATCCGTGGGAGGCCGAGCCTCGTGCGCCTGTACGACTGAAGCGCCGCAAGCCTGCAAATATAGCAGTATCGGTGTCGTGTTGTCAGAAATGGAGTAACGGTCTAGAGTTGGAGATGTAGATAGACCTGGAAGCGCGTGCGGCCTACTAAACGCGCAGGTTAAATCAAAGAAAAATCGCGTCAAGGTGACGCTTGGTACGACGAGCGCTTGATGTGTATGGCGAGCGTAGAGCATATGCGTAATGCTTGAAGTTGAGTCAAGACACCAGAGACTTGCTTATCAGGGCGACATAGAAGTACGAGTACAAGATGCGGATTTTGCCTGTCACCGTCGTCCCGTGATCGAAAGATCCGGATGCATCTTTCCGCTTCACGACGATGTCCATTGTACGCAACTCATCACAGCTGGACGCAGGTTCCTCACATGCCTACTGCCTGTGCGGATGTCGCATGCGTGTATGACGATTCTGTTGCCTGCGGAGACTACTCGAGTATTATACATGTACGCGGATGCCAGTTTCACAACGTACATGACTACGGACGTGTCACATAGGATGGAGGCGGCACATCAGAGTCAGTGTACTCAGTGAGAGCACCTTGAGAGCCGAGGCGAAGACGGGAGAGCGATGCCTGCAGCGCTTCCGTAGTGAGACCGACTCGTCCCATTTCCGTCTGGAGCGCCGCTAGTCTATTGAGCTCTCCAGAGTCAGGTGCGCGACTGGAAGTTGCGATATCTCCGGTTGGAGAGTCGACACGAGTTTTGGCGGCTACGCCCTTGCGCGGAGAGCTCGTCTCCGCGGCAGTAGCAGAAGCATGTCGCCAGTACGGTTCTACTGAGTCGCCGTTGCGCTGTACTCCGGACGCTGACATTGACGGCCAGTGTGTGTCGTCTACACTTCCGTTGCTCTTGCGACGGCACCAGAAGAGAAGCGCGAGACCGACAACGAGAACAACGAGAATCGGAACGACAATGGCGGGGATAAGCGTAGAGTTTGCAACTCCATGACGTGTGCCGAGGGTCTCAGACGTCGAGGGTGCATTTGACGGCTCCGAAGTTGTCGAAGTGGAAGACGTGGAGGCGGTGGGGGTGGTAGACGCTGTAACGGGTGTCAGCACCTCTGACAGCGCGACAAACAGTCTAAGTCTTACAGGGAGGGAGCGCAGCGATGTCCTGAAAGAACGGGGGCATAGTCTGTCGAAAGAACCCGTTATGCACCTCGTCATCTTCGATCGTCGACACCGCGGCACCGAGGAAGTCGGGGAATGGCCCGCCTGACAAGCGGATACCGCCGCACTGCTCGCCCGTCATAACGCACTTCAACCCAGTGACGATACTCGAGCGGACGACGTCCGAATCCCAAAGCAGCGAGCCTATAGCGATCTGTGACGCACGGAAGGGCGGGAAGTTCTTCCCCGCGACAGTGAATCCGCTTAGTGGCCGTTGAACCAGCGCCACCCAGTAGTCCGTGGTATCCTGAGCGACCTTGATGCCGGCTTGGTTCAGAACGTCGTCCGTAGCGTGGAAGTGGTGCAGTATTAGAGTTGAGAGGTCATCGCGAATAGCGTGTAGGACGGGGAGATACGCTCCATGAGACTGATACCCGGCTACATCTTGCGAGTTCTGGAACGAATCCGAGGTAATCGCAAAGCTCAGACCAAAGCCGTCGCCGTACTTCGATTTAATGGTTTTAAGTGTGGCGATGAAGTTGACCACAGCCGGCGTCGTCGGGTTCGCGAAGTCGTCGTCGCCGTTATCGAGAGTGGGGATCCCCTGAACACGCAATATGTGTCAGCATTGTCCATATACAACAGTATCCCGAAGCGGGTACCCCGTCGTTCATGTTGAGACCGTTGAAGCCGTACTTATCAATGATGGCAGTGACCGTATCGATGAATTTGGCTTGCGCGGTACCGTTGGCGTTATCACCGCCGAAATTCCAAAACACACCGAGCGGGACGAGCTTGCCTTTGGATGTCTTGTCCTTGACCGCCGTGATGAAGTCAGCCTCAGAGATGTTGCCGTTGGCGCACGCTGGCGAACTAAGAGGCAAGGTGTTAATCTGAGAACTGAGCTAGAGACGGTCGAACAACAATGCTTACAAGCATGTCCCTAACTTGACGCCTCCGTATGTCGGGCTCGCCGGGTCGGTATCCGCGTCGGCATGGTGTATAATGAGCACGTTGTAGACGTCAGAAACGTCTGGCAGGGCGACATAACCATCTCCGGACACGCCGGGGTTGAAGAAACCAATGATAGCATGTCCGTCGAACCTGTACGCAGCTCGCGGAGCGATAGTGTTCGAGGACCCCTGCTCGTGGGGAGAAAATCGACTTGGAACGGTGTCGCGAAGGACAGCGCGCGTCGTACGACCCCATGACGCCCACGAGGAGTCGCACTGCGCAAAAGAATGAGCCACAGGCAGCATGAGCGTGGAGGCGTAAGCTGCAGCGGTCCAGATATGCGATGGAACCATGGTCCACGTCGAGTAGGTCAAAAAGGAAGTGAACGAAACATGGGAACCGAAGATCCTACTTACTGACGGAGTGGAGCAAAAGACCACGCGGTCAGGTGTGTCTATGTGCCCGATTGACAGCCTGGGTGGGGGTGTCCAGCGAGTCCAACGCGCTCAGTGTGTCCCTGACAGGATGTTGAGCGCGGGGAATTGCGGCATCGGCACCGCGGGCAGTCCATCACGCATTTGACAGCCGTATGGGTTGAGTAGGTTCAGAATGTAGCGACCTTGATTGTGGAGCAGACACATTTCATGAACCGACAAAGACCAGGGCAGCCTCAGAGTACGAAACCAAGACGCGGATTTTGCCTGTCGTGCCGAAAGATCCGGATGCACCTTTCCCATTCACGCACAAGAATGACCGCCTGAATGTCACAGCTCAACGCGTACCGCAAGAGACAAAGTCACGGCATGCCATTTGGGATAGGAGTTACACACCTGTGCACTCGCTGGAAATACATAGACAGAAAACTCTTAAACCTATAACTAGACTCCTATTCAACATCTGGGCTCCATAGCATAGGTACATTTTCCGGTTACATACGCTGGCGGTGGCACCTCCGACGCAGCATCATCCGATAGCTCACGAGGACCGCGCAGACGCGACAGCGAAGCTTGCAGTGCATCGACAGATAAGCCGACACGTCCCATCTCCGTCTGCAGCGCAGCCAGCCTCTCCAACTCAGGGCCGGTCGACGTCGGCGTGTCTGTCCGCTGTTGGCCCATCGCCGCCAGGATGGGCATCGAAGGATTAGCCGATGGGAGTGCACGCTTGAGAGGAGGACTCGGCTCTGCGGATGTGTACGGCGTCCAGGGATCGATGGTACCGTCGTTTTGAGAATCTAACAACATCGGAGCGGATGTCCATCGCGGCTCAACATTGCCGAATTGTGCGGTAGATGGCGGGGACCGGCGGCGTCGCCAGACCCATGCCACGAGGACCGCGAGAATGCCAACCACAGGTACGATGGCAGGAGCAAGAACCGATGCGGAAGGACCCTTGTGAGCGTTCGCAGAAACGGTATTCGTAGAAGGCGTATGACCGGCGCCGGTGAGGGAGGAAGTTGACGAGACAGACTCGGGGGAACCAGTCGACGAGACAGACTGAGAGGAGCCTGAACACACTCATCAGATACAAGGCCTCGCTGATGTACAAATCACTTACTTGACGAACTCGCAACAATCGTGTCGAGGAAAGAGCGCATCGCAAGTCTGAACGGCCCTCCAGACTGCTCGTCCGCTTCGATGGTAAAGCCCACAGCGCCGAGGAAGTCAGGAAATGGGCCACTCTGCGTTCGTATCGTTCCGCACGCTTGACCCTGTCATAACACACTTCAACCCGTTCTGGAGGTTGACGCGGAAGGAGTCTTGGGAAGAAGGGTTCCAAGGCACCACTCCGACCGTGACCTTCGGCGGTGGCGGGTTCAGGTCGGATTCAGCATCAGCCGAAGCACGAAGTCGCGAGAGCGACGAGAGCAATTCTTCGACTGAGAAGCCGACTCTCCCGATTTCTGTCTGCAGCTCCACGAGTCGCAACAGCTGGACGGAAATTTCGATCTCGTCATCGAAAGTGGGAGTAACAGTGCGTAAGGTGGTGACCGTGGCTGGAGTGGGACTGATAAGAGGCGGGTCGTACGTGCACGACGGGCGGTTGCACCTCCACGGGCGACTGTGGCTCCGGCGCGGCTAGAATGGTTGACTTCTTCGACTCGGCGGGAACGGCGTCCAACCCTGAGCTCATCCGCGTTGCTAAGTCTGGATGGACGTAGGCGAAACAGCTGCAAGCGTCGATTTACTGGACTCGGATGCTCACCCGGAGACAGCGGCGGCCTTGCTCAGGCGCGTACCGGCGTCAGAACTCGAGGGTGCTGGGGGTGAAACGGCAGCCGTTACATTCTCCAGGTCACGTTCCTCAGCGCCAGCGCCAAGCGTTATACTCATTCCGAAGGGGCTGATGGTTCGTGCAGGTGCGTAACCGACGCTTGAGCCAGATGATGAGGTCGACGCGAAGAGTAGGACAACGAGAAGAATAACGGCAATGGGAGCCGCGACCGTGCGTGCTTTGGACGCTAAGGAGGTATAGGAAAGGGCAGGGAATGGAGGGACAGCAGGGCATAGACCAAGGACGCCGTGCGCATTCTGGAACCCTGTCTGGCGGTAACTCCTTAAAAAAAATGTCGGATTAAACAGCGGCGAACGAGGAAGACGGCCCAGACGAGGCTCAAAGTCCGGACGGTAGATGCGTTCCCGAGCCTGCAAACGCGCGGCGAGTCACGCGTTCACAAGTCGGTCCACACGACGAGCTCAGCGCGTGTGGCAATCTGCTCGCGCAAGGCGAACCTACAGAACGTGGCTACAACGCCGCGTCTCGAGATGAAGGGTGATGGGGGTGGCGGGGAGGAGAAAACGAAGGGGGAGCTTACCGCGGTCGACTCGCTGCGCGGTACGCCGGTGGCACACGCCCAGCTGCGCTCCAGGTTGCGGCGTCTTCATAAGCCAAGCTAACGCGAGCTCAAGGTTAGCTGCGCCTTGCCAATGTGTGGATAATGTTGTACGTACTTTGTATGGGCGCGCAATGGCGGCGTAACCTGCAGGCGGGAGGCAACCCGTTGGAAAGCGCTGTCAAACCAGGCGAAGGTTCCGTCGGCCCGGTAAACCGCGCACGGTCAAGCAGAGAACGAAGAATAGATATCGCAAAGCAGTCACACAGTATAACAGGCGATTCATGAGAATATTGTGTTACACTCCTTGATAGCGCCGCAGCGATTATTATAGTACAATAACGTCTCGGGCAACATCTATGGCCCATCACTGCTTCGCTGTCTTCGTGCTCTTCCCTGCTGGTTTCCCCGTGCCCGACGTACTGGAAGCGCTCTTAGGGAAGTACCCCCTTCGAACCAGCTCTTTCGCGATGAGATAGTTCACCGACGTGTAGGCGGTTCGGCGGTTCGTCCCGGTCTTCACTTCCAACTTCCAATACTTGAGATGCCTCCACGGTTCGTGACTTGATTTCTCCGGACCCTCGCGAATGATCTCCCATTCAAATGCATATTCCTTCCCCGTACCGTCGCCAAAGATAGCAGCATCGCACTTGTACCCATCGTGGTACCTGTGGTGGATCAGGATCTTCGTTGACGGCGCGCAAGGGGCACCTACTTCAGTAACTGCGCGAGGTGCTCTGCAAGATTTCCTCCGACATTCTTTACTATCGCTCCATTGGTACCCTTGAAGTGTTTCATGTCCTTGAAAATAATTGTTCCTGGTGCCTTTGTGCCAACAGCGTTAAGCGCAATTGGCAGCAGGTACGTTTCACCTACCTTCTCCTCGGTGGTCAGAAGGTATATTGTCTCGAGTTCACCGTGACCGGAGTCTGCCATCGTGTCCATAGCTATGGCATGGTCAGTGTACATCATGAGCTTATCTGCGTCCATTGTTATTCTCCGTCTCGCTTGATAACGTGCTATGACCTACCGTCTAAAGAAAGTCATTAGCAGGGTATCTCTCGAACATGGAGATGCGTACTGACGCTCATTCTCGTCCAAAGACTTGACGAATGGACGGGTGGTTGTATAAATGGTCGGGCAGCGAGGCGTAGCCGTTGGGTTGTGCTTATACCAAATAGGGATATAGCGGTTGAATGACTCCACGCACACGGGAAGCAGACGGTTGCCGACATGATCACTGTAGAGTTCAATGAGTCACATTTCGCTAGTACTTGGACGCAACTCTGCGCACTTGTAATCGGCCTCCGTACTAACGGCCGCCGCATCTGCGCAGGCAATGGTGAAAGGCCCGGCACAGAATTTGTTCAATCCGGCGAGGATCGAATCAATGTGGGGATCGACATCTGGGCCATTCGGAAGGTACTTTGCGAATACGCGCCAGTCCTTGAAGTTCCGGGTGGCTGTTCCGCTATGGGTATTCGTAGACAGGACGACATGCGGGATCGGCCCAAAGAGGGAGTTTTGGATCTCCCATAGAGGGCGAACCCTGAGGTGATTTTGCGCGTGCTTGGTGTTCCTGAACCCGAGCATGCGACGAATATGGCAGAGAATGTCAGAAGTCGGCGTATTGGCTTTGATGATGCCAAGCTTGATCAGCCGGTCGAGCAACTGCACAAGAAACGAGTCCGCTTGGTGTTGTACGTGCACAAGACCAAGAAAACTACGGAGATCGTCGGGCTTCGGTTCGTTGCGGATTGCGGGAGGTCGGAGAGTTAATGATCCCGGGGTAGTCATGATGCTCAATCTGGTGCTGGAGGTAGGTCGGATGAAGAGATAGCATAGTTCTCGCCCGCTTTTGTACCTGCAGCCTTTTATTGTGATGTATTTGTACATTATCAATGGGTGCCGAAGCGACTGATCACGTGCACCGCGGACGTCCGGAGCGCGCGACTGTCGATCCCGAGCGCCAGGAGACCCGGAGAGGAGACCTCGGATCTGTTTCGTCATTTCATTCCGCTCAGTAGCAACGCAGATCCAAATTATCCGCCCACAGACTCCGGCATGTGACCGTCCTGGGTGATGTTGCGACGTCGCCGCGTTTCTTAGCGAGACGCGGCACTTGGCACATCAGGTTGTCATACGAACCCCGGGGAGCATATCACTTCAGGCTGAGACGCTGAGAGACGGGGGCAGTGTCGCACTGTACGTCCGGTCGAGGCGAACATCACCTCCACACAAGCGAGTACATACCAGCGCGGAAGTATGTACTATGTATGGTCTATTCTTACATGTTTAATGGTGCTGTGCGTGCAAGAACATCGATGCGGGACAGACTAGCGCTCAATAAAAGACCTAGGTTAATCTGGTGATCGCGTTCCGGATCTTGCTCAGTACCCGGAGAACGAAGTCTTCGCTCTGTGCTTGCAGATCAAACACCGATTAACCGTGGCCGAGCAGTAAGGGCTTGCTTGAGAACAACGATCCGGCTAAGGAAGGGCCAAGGCTTGTGAGAAGCGCTGTGATTGAAACCTCCTGCAAACCACAGCTGAGATTTCTGAGAACCTGCCGCAGCCTGCTACTCAGTTGCGTATGCCGTAGCCCCGGCCCCGCCTCCGGATCTCTCACAATCAAATGGTTCAACTGCGCTGTGCTATCCGCCCCGTCCGGAGGGAGAATCGACGCAACTCACTCGCCGACATCACCGTCGTAAGGAGCACCGGGGCAGGTCGCTTGGTCTTGACGTCGTGAGAGGCGTCCCGATGGTTAGAGGATTCCGCAAATTATACCCGTTATTCATTTCTGTTTGTACATGCTAGCGTACGCGAGTAGACTCACTAAGCACCGCTCGCTCCCGCTCGGCGCGCCGAGTCCCTCGCATAGCGAGTAACCCGCGGCGTAACATGCGAGCGGCCGCGCGGGCGGACGCGTCGGTGTCGGCGTGCATGTCGCACGCAACCTAGTGCGCCCTAAACCTGCACTCTGATAGAAGTCCGGCGCGGGTACTACAGCGGTTCTGGTCGTCGATAGCAGCCCTTCCTATATCTCCTCGCGCTAACCTCTCATAACACGTTAGAGCGCAACAGCAAGGGTGCCGTGCTCAAGGCGTTGTGGGCACTCAGAATTTGAAGAGTCCAATGTTCCCGCTCTCTCCCGGGGAGGTCTCTAGGAGTTGAGCGCGTCCTCTTCTGATATCGTGCGCTACGTCTCCCCTTGCGTGAGTTTGGTGTGGACTGCTCGGAGGGTACCCCTAGAGTATGAGGATCTTGCGACATTCGCGGCGCCTCGTCACGCGTCACGGCATTTATGAGTCGCAACTCAGGGAGAGCAGGTTGCTCCCTCACAGCTTGTACCACTTGGAAGACTATGTGCCGTGAGGAGATCATTTGCGAGGCCCAGGCTGTACTGCTTAGGGTCAAACATTGAATTTCGGAGGGAAAACAAGGTATTGCTTGTGTTCTAGAATCTCTAAGTCCTCTATGCTTATGGTTCCATGAGTATCAATTCCAACTCGCGCTCGGATGTGACCCTAAAGACCGTTGCAAGCTTCTGATCACTCGCCAGGACGTCCTTGACCGCGGCGTTTATCGCCTCTCCACTGAACCCGTAGTCACCGTTCAGGGTCGCGAGAACACTGCATGCGACGGTTAGCCCAAGATTCACCACAGTAGCACGGTTTACCTTCCAAGTACAAGAAATTTGTCCCATGCGAAGTATAACGGGGATGCCGAGTCAAAGTCAATGAGAATGGCTCGCAGAGATGTCCACTCGGCCGGTGTCGTCTGGAGCCACTTGATGTTCCGCGCCGCGATGTCAAACCACAAAACGCCGCAATTGAGAATCGCGTGCTGGCCTGCCATAAGTGCCTTCATCTGAAACAGCGTTAGTCCGTTATCTTCGAACGGGACCAGGCGCACCATCGGCTTCAGTAGCTGAGCGCGCTCCGGATTCGACTGGTCCCGGGCCAATATAGGTAGTCCTGTGCTTCCTGACGTCTCCATGCCCTCGATGTACTCCATCAGAAGCGCTACGGCAGGTTCTCCGTGAGGGAGTAAGACCTTGCTCGTATATCGGTACCATCTCGAGCAACTGGAAATTGTTCTGCGCACCTCGAAGAACCCTCCGATATGTGGGATGACGGTACCTTGCAGATGCACCATCTTCAAATAAGCCCACTCCTCCGAATGGAATCGTCCGAGAACGGCATCCCAGTCGAGCTCCGATTGACCATAGAGACTGTCGAGGTCCTTCGTAGCGGAACCCTGGTATATCTTCAGGACGACGCGAGACGCATCTGGGTGATCGAGCATCGCCAGGTATACTTGCGAGAGCCGCACGTCGCCTGGTTTCGACGTCTGAAGTGGTTTAACAATCTTGATATGCACGCCTTCGAGGTCGGTGTCGAACACTGATGGGCGACCGCGCTGTGCCGGCCATTCGAAATGTTCGCACAAGGGAATAGCACACGTGCCTGGAAGAGAACCAATATCCAGATTCCAAGCAAGTGGGCTGAGTCCATCCACACGTCGCCCGAGACGCAGAGAGTGAAGTTGGTCAGGTCGTGCGACGTCGCGCCAGTTCATCAGCAGTTCGCGGAGCTCGCCACGCTGCGCAGCGTCCGAGGGATACGTAAGAGGATAACCGTGTAAAGTCGGCATGATCGTCAAGGCGCACAGACTGGCGCAAGTTCGAGATGGCGATGGTGGGTGGGGAACAAGCCTCAGCACGATGGCAATCTCATTATGACAGACGGAGCGAGTCACAGTACGTGATCCGCCCATGTCACATTCGAGTATATCACAGAATTGATTCTGAGATGATCGGCAGAAATCTGCGCCTCCGGTGGATGCGGCGACTCCTAAGAGAAGCACATTCACGGCGATCATTCATTTGCGAAGGCGGTTTTAAGCGCCAGGGCATGGACCCTACGGGGGCATCGGGCTCATTGTTTGACCTCCACGATGCCGTATCCGTCATGCTCAGGATGAGGCTCAAACCCAGAATATCTATATAAGGGCTGTTCGTCCACAATCACTGTCCCATATCCCCCAACCACCCTTCACAGATGTCTCTTGCAGTCGCCGACGCCATCCTAGCCTCCCTCTCAACGGCGGTGCTCCGGAAGCAAACCACGTCAGAGGAGTGGAAGACTTTGGCCGAGATGTTCGCCGTCTTTGCGCACGACTGCTGGGGCCCAAACGACTTCACCCTCGAGGCCAACGCCCTCCTCCTGTCGGAGATGCCCAGATACATCAAATCCTTCATACCGCTAATGGAACTTCTGACGCACCCAGTCATCTCGTACTCAGCCGGTCGCGTGGTGGACTCGCACCCTCAAGCTGGGAGCCACCTCCATGTCGAACGTACTCCGACTGCACTGCGCTTAGGGTCATCATCCAAACGCTACGTGAAACTTCGCTTCATAATGCAGAAAATCGAGGAGTCGACGTGGACTACGCAGATCCAAGCCTTGCACACTGTGGTCGGGAACCTCGGACTCCGCACCGCGGAGGAAAACACGTGGTTCTACAGTAAACGCAACTTCACAGCGGAAAACGAGGCCAAACTCGCGTCAGGACATTCCGTCGATTGTGGAATCTCTTGAGCTGACCAGATTTCCGTCAGTCAACAGCTGAGGACGACTATCTTCGAACCGGCGTGCGATCTTGTCAATAGGCTTCTAGAGAAGATGAACTCCAAGGCGAGGGTTCAACCGCGAGCACAGTGCAAGAAGATTGCTGAATTCGCGTGGTCAGGCGAAAGAGGTATGATTTCTGAAGACCTTCAGACACACTTCTGACTAAACATCAGTCTATCGGTCACGCGTTGATTTCGCTATCGTCATCGTGTCCAAGGACGATGTACACAAGAACTACGAGGGTGGCAATGATGATATACCAGCCGCTTTCATCGAGGTCAAGGTCAGTCATATCTTGCCGCCCTTTGCTCCCTTTATTGATGTCGCCGTGTTATGCTACAGGATTGCGGTGCCCTCTCAGGCTGTCGGTGGAACGGTGTTGCGGCCTTGAGTGCAAATACACCGATTGCGCTGAGTACGAAGGGCGGAACAGCTGCACTTCAGCAGACACTCCATGCTCTTCCACAAGTTGTCAAGTACGTCGGATTGTAATGAGATTTTGATACTTACTGACCGGATACACAGATACGCGGTGTACATGAACTGCTGGCACAGTCTCCTGATTGATGGGCACAACGCGATTTTTATGGAGTGGCGCAAGAAACGATCCACAATCGCGGAGTTAAACGCGGCGGGAAAGCCTGAACGCGTTTCCTATGTTCTTTGCAGTTACCTCGTGATCGACATGCACAAGGCGGCCGAGGCCAAGAGAGAAAACTACGCGGAACTCTCTCCATACTCCGTCCTAGTGCTACTGCTACTCCGGGCCCTGAAGTTCAAGGGGATTCCCATCACGGGATTCAATGAGGACAAGAAAGAGGACAAGAAAGAGGGTCCACAGGTTCCAGACGCGACACACGGCGACGACCTGGGTGGGCTGACACCTGCAATGGCAAACCTCAATGTTTCAGTTGAGGACGACGGCTGTATTACAAACAACAACGACGAGGACTTCGACGGCGTCCTCACGGGTCACCCGAGCCTCGAACCGACCGCGTCGGCAACAGCCCCAGCAGCTCCACAACCTGCCGCAACAAACCAGAAAGCAGGCGCGGAGAAAGATCTTCCGGTTCAGGAACAAGAGGAAACCGACGATGAAGAAGAGTCTGAATACGAGTCAGAAGAGGAGACTTGAAGAGAGATACCAGATCGCGCGTGTACAGCTGCTATTTTGTACGAATATTCTCCTCCTGGGTATCTCATATAGATGCGAATTATAGCGGCTATAACTTTTGGCGGAGAGATGGTCGCTGCCGCAGTAGCGAACGGACATTGCAAGCATGGTTCCACGACATTGCCCTTACTGAAGACGTTGACATAGAGCGCCCCCTCTACACCTCCATCCCGCCGTCGACGGAGCCAGAAAGAGGTAGCAAGATAGGCAGAGCGATGAACAACGAGAATAGGAACGATGAGTGCGGGAATGAGCGTTCCGTTCGGACGTCTGCCAGAGGACTCGTAAGTCGAGGTGGTTCCCTTTGACGTCTCCTAAGTCGCCGAAGTGGAAGACGCGGAGGCGTGATAGACGCAGCATCAGGTGTCATCGCTTTCGCAAGCGCGACAGAAGGCCATGGGATCCGACACGGAGAGAGTGCAGCGAGGACCGACCCGGGGAGGAGCTAGCTCCTTCGCATCCTTCTGACGTAGTAGGACGATGGTAGGAGCTCTCTTGCTCCCGGACTTCCATGTCCTCTTTTGCGCAGTCACAGCGCCGCGCTACCCAGCGCTAGAACAGACCCACAACGCACACAGAGCGTCGCCCATAACACTATGAGCACGACCTCTGCGTCGCAGACTGCCTCAAGCCACCGTGACCGGCGTCGTCGAGACCGTCACCCGCACAACGTCCCCAAGCCCACAAGAACAAGACGCGCCAGAGCACGAACGCAAGCCACCAGACACGAGCAACCTCGCACGCTACCTACGCGAACGCAGCGCGAGCGGACGAGAAACGCGCCGCCCACAACCATGAGAAGGAAGCGCGAGCGCGAACACGACCGCGCGCCAGGCCCCGGACGCGGAGAGACCGCAAAACTAACCTCCACGAACACCGCGAACGCCCCAAACCGGACATGCGCGCGACCGACCGCTAAACGACGACGAAGGCGCGCCCACAGACGAGAACCGGCGTCGTCGTCCCACACGCTGAGCACCACGCCGCACAGCCCGGCACAGCATCAGTCACCCCGACCAGATCGGATCACACCAAAATCGAATGACAAACCACAGCTCGGCCCGCGCCCTCCACCGGTACCGACAATAAGGCAACCCATAGAAGAGCCTCTCCTACCGCCGCATAAAGACCTCTGCCCTCCCGACTATGAGAGACCTCTGCCTGCCCGACTATGAGAGACCTCTGCCTCCTTTGACTGCCTACTAGAAAGAGCTACCCCGCCCCATGTGCTGCATTCTAGGCCCTGAACCCTCACATGGGATGCCTAGACCCATCTACCATCATGCTTCGAATCTGTTTGATCCCTCGAAGCATAATACATTCCATGCCGGAGATAAGACTCCCGGACTTACATAAATATGGATCCCAACCCTTGCGAGAAAAGCTGTCATTCCCCCCGCAACGAATCGGACCCATACCGCCGACGCACAACAAAACCACAGCCAACCAAAATGAGCGTACTCACCACCGAGAGTACGCGCCCTCTCACGACCGCAGCCTGACAGGAACTAACGTTGCACGGCTAGACCGCTTCTCTCCCTTGGACCCGGACCCGGAGGTGCCACTGCCTCCGATGCCGGTTCAAAATGAGTCAGACGACACCCTTCCCGTCGCCTCACCTCTTCCCAATGCCCAACCCCACGAGACGAATGACCCGGCGCGCCCGTCCACGCCGCCGGTCTCGCTGAGCGTTACGGGCACAAAACGGCCTCTCCCCGACACCCCGAGCTTTGGTGCTGAGGCCGAAGAACGTTTCGTTGCCCGCTCCCTCGACAACGAACGAACGCACCGCCGCAGCTCCCGCATCGCCGCGAGAGTGTCCAACGCCACCACTGCGGCGTCAACCTCCCCCTCCGCCGCCCCTGACGACGACACGAGCCCCTCCCCCGAGCCCGCGACAGTTTCGGTGCGCGACACAACAAAACGCACGACAGCGCGCTCACCTATTCACAGTTGCCAGCGCCTGGGAACGACGCTGGACCGTCTACCATCCCAGCAGCCGCGAAGGCAGGACCCAGCGTACGTTGCTGGTAATGACTATCACCGTCACAATAACTCACGAACGACGCAGAACGCGGCAGGCAAACCTAAGCCCGTCGATAAAGGGAAAGGTCGTGCAGACCCGGTACGCGCACCCAGCATCGCACCGCGTGCGACAACTGACACCGAGACAGCCTCCCATCGACGCTCCACCGCCCGCCGCCGCCCCGCCCACAGCGAAGGACCGCGTCGCGGATATTGTGTCGCAATACGCCGGTCTCGCCGCGGGTCCGAACAGGGACCCAGGCAGCTACTCTCGTCCGGCGCGCGCGATCCAGACTCCTCGCGTCACGGTGCCAGTGCGCGTTTCCGACTCAGGGAGACGACTCGTTGCCGTCGAGCCTGGCGACGACTACGTACCGCCCAAGGACGCTTTCGCACCACGCCCTCCGATCGCACCCGCAGAGTCGACCCGTTCATCCCAGACCGCGGAAAGCATCGAGCAGGACCGCCGCCACGCCGCTGCCGCAGCTATCGCATACGACGCCGGTGCTCCACCCACCACCCGCCCGTTTGACGACGACAACGACGATCCAAACGACTTTATGGATTACACGATGGACGCGTCACCGCCCGACAGCCCCATCGTCGCGCACGTCAACCGCCGTCAACAGCGCTCCCTCGGCTCCAACGTTTCTTACGACGGCACGCCGGCGCACATACGAGCCCGCTGGGAAGAAGAGTCATCCATGCGCGCGCCGTCGTCGTCCGAAGACGAAGGGCCGGAAGTACTCGACCCGTCAGCCATGCACCCCCCGTCCGACAGCGAGGACGATGGCGACGGCATGCCTGGCCTCGTCGAAGAGGAAGACGAGGAGGAGGACGACGACGCGATACCGGACGTCGAGCCCATCCCCGCCCCTGCCCCGTCTCGCCCTCGTCGCCGCGGCGGCCTCGCACTTCCCAAGCCGGCGAAGCAGACCGACAGCGAGACCCGCCGCATGATCAAGATACACCCGTCCCTTATCCACGCAGCCATCACGCTCTTCGGCAGCGGGCTGCACGAGATAGACGGCCTGGCGCGCAACGGGATCCTGCAGAACGCCTCGGACGACCAACGCGATCACGTCCGCGAGAAGTACAAGCACGCCGTCATCGTCAAGTATCACGTCGCCGAAGGCACAACCCCGCTCCCCGACCCCGACGCCGTCGGGGACCTCATCCCCGGCCTCTTTCACCTGGCCTGGCCCAACGCTGCGATGGAGGGCGTGCACCTCACCGCCACCCAACTGCAGAAGGACCCCAAAGCCCCCGGCCAGCCCTCGCGTTTCACTTACTACCTCACCGGCCTTACGAAGTACATGTACGACGCCGTCAAGGACAACCGCGCGATGACGATAGGCGAGCACGGGCTGTTCATCTACCGGGTCAACGAAAAGTACGCATCGTCCTACATGTTCACCATCCGCCGCTTTGCGAACCACCCCGAGACCGTCGAGTTCCTCAAGAGCGAGCTCCCCAAGCTGTGGCACGAGAGCGAGGACGTGGAGAACCTTTTTCGCTTGGCCCGTAACCTCCCGCCCGGTCGAAGTCACGTCGACGTGATGGTCGACACGCTAACCATCACCCCGCTCGACGTCGCGCACCCCCGCACTAACATCCTCCAACGCGTCTATCTCGTGCACGTCAAACCGCTCTCGCACCGCCCTGCCGCCGTCATGGCGCAACGGAAGGCGCTCGCGAAGATCAAGCTCATCCACCCGATCTTCGGCGAGGCCGACCTCGGCGGCAAGGGCTGGGACTGCACCGCCTGCGATGGCACGTCCCACCCTTGCGGTTGCTGCTTCGCGGAAGACCTGCAGAACTGGCCGAGAGGCACCAACTCCCGCCGTGACCCGCCCCCTGCTCCTGCGACTGCGACGGCCGCTGCCGCTGCCGCCGCTAACATGCCGCCGCCGCCGCCCCCTCCCCCGGCCTCAACGTTCCGTTTCGCGGCGCCGCGCCAGGCTCCCGCACCGCAGTCCGCTCAGCAGGAGCACGAGCAAGTGCCCGGTACAGGCCGCACGAACCGTAGCGGTCGCGGTGGCTTCCGTGGATGGGCCGCACCTTTCCGCGGCGCGCGCGGCGGCGCGCGCGGCGGCGCACGCGGTGGCTACTAAGACCCGCCCCGCATCGATATTTTCCTTTTCGCTCTCCCCCTGCCCGTTTTCTTTTCATAACGACGTCTTCCCCTAGACACGATACCAGTTCCACACGCCCTCAACCACCCTCCCCTCCTCCCTTTGACCTTTCTCCACCGTCGTGCCCGCCGTCCCGAGTGTATGCATGCCCGCAGACCGCCATGTTTCGTTTATTATGTCTTTAATAAACATGAGTGCAACGATCGTACGAGTATGATTAAGAACGACAAGCCCGTGCGTCGAAGACGTTGACCTGGCGACCGTCTAGATGCAAACAAGCGGGAGAGCTACGCACAACCTCACAAGAAGTGCACACTACAGCCCAAATATACCGATTGCGTGCAAGACGGGAAAGCTGTAGTGACGGAGATATACAACGGAGACCTATTTAGGTCCAGGACGTTCCGTGCAGAGATGCTGAAGTCTTTCTGAACGCACATCTGAACCGGAATAAGATGCTGCTAGTAAGACCGACATAGTCCACCGCGCGAGCCGGCAGCTCGCTGAGGGCGCTGGGTGTGTAGACCCAGTGCTCGAGAACCTACTACACAACCAACCAATACAAACGACGAACCCCAACCCCACCGGAACGACTTTAACAGGCATGGCACATTGACCTCCCGCACCCGAGACGTGCGAGGCGCGTCTGCCACTCGCACAGTCGACGACGGCGCGGAAGGAGACGGCGGCAGACAACCCCCTCCTCTACGAGCGCGAGACGACGACTCGCCGGACCAGGAGGTTGCAACCGCTCCTCCCGCGTCCGGCGCATCTCGTCAACGCTCACTAGATGCACCTAGCGATGAAGAATCGCAACAACCCGCTGACTCAGCACCGGCCATCCCGCCGACCCCACCACAATCCCAACATCGTAATCCACGAACACCAAGCCCCTTTCCTGGGGCGGGCCAACGCCCGTATATGTCGCTGCCGCGATCGGCGCGGCCAAATCGCAGACGAACCGCGGAGAGCAACAAATCTACTCGCGCGCACCTTAAGATAGCGTCAGAGAATATGAAAGGCAGAGGAGCGCCGAAAATTCGCGGCTCCGAGAAATGGAAGAAGCTCTCGAGAGCCATCCTCGATGGAAAGATAGGAATGATGGCCGTACAGGAGACTCACCTCACGGACGCGCACATGAGCGAAATCGAAACGTTCTATAAAGACTTACACGTCATCAACACGCCCCATCCGGACAACCCAGCCGGTGCCGGAGGTGTGGCAATCATCCTGAATAAGAGACTCACGAACACGGAGAACCTGGAAACGCACGTCCTAGTCCCAGGCCGCGCGATTCTCACGACAATGAACTGGCACCGCGGAGATGAGCTTACGATCCTCGCCGTCTACGGGCCGAATGAAAAGTCCGAAAACCATGACATGTGGTCAGACATCGAGAACAAGATACGGGACTCAAACGGCACAATCCCCAAGCCTGACATCCTCCTAGGGGACTTCAACTTTGTTGAAGATGCGATAGACCGCTTCCCAGCAAAAATGAACGACGCGGACGGCCCGGACACTTTCGACTCGCTCAAACAATACCTACGCTTGACAGATGGCTGGAGGGAGACCTTCCCGACGTCAACAGAGTACACGTGGCGCAGCCCGTCGCGAGACAAACTCTCAAGAATAGACCGTATCTATATGACGCGCGCACTCACACTAGCGAGCAGGCAGTGGGGAATCGAACTCACGGACCTGAATCGCCACGACCACAGCAGGATATCCACGGAGATAGTGAACCTAGACGCACCATTCATAGGACCAGGCCGCTGGACAATGCGAGCCAATCTGGCCGACGACGAAGAGTTCCTTGCCGCGGTCGACGTCATCGGCAAACACGCCCTTGAGCGCCTACAACGCCTGGGAGACGCCCGAGACGAGAACGAAAACGCGCAGACGATATACCGCGAGTTTAAGACGGCAGTGATACGCACCGCCAAACGCCACCAGAGAGAAATAAACTGCAGGCTGAATTCGAAGCTAACCAAGCTCGAAAACGATAGAAAGGAAGCGAAAACTAAACTACAAACCGCCTCGCCGGGATCGAAAGACAACGCACAAGCCGAATTCAAGGCAGCGGAGGAACGCATACACGACGCGAAGATGGAACACTCCGCCGCCCTAACAGCAGGACGCACAGCGCGCACGTGGGCGACAGCGGAGACAGTCTGCAAAACCTGGTTAGCTTGGGCCAAAGCCCGCGCTCCGCGGGACACAATGCTAAGTCTGCAGAAGCCAAACGTCACCCCTCCGGCACATGTGAACAACACGGAGGACATGGCCAGACTAGCACGCGACTACCACAACGACGTGCAAACCAAAGACATACACGCGAATGCAGCCGAGAGAGAAGACGCGATCCAAACAGCCCTGAACCACATCCCAAACACGGATGCGATCGACATGGCAGCCCTGGGCAATCTAATCACAGAAGATGACGTCAAGGAATCCCTCGCAGCGTCGGCCAACGGAAAGGCAGCCGGCCTTGACGGCCTGATCTATGAGCTATGGAAAGCGCTGCAACGAAGACACGATGCGACCAGACACGCTGAATCGCCGAGCCTAGACATTATCAAGCTCCTTACCCTACTGTACAAGGACATCGAACAACACGACCTAGAAACAGACTCCAGTTTCGCAGAAGGATGGATGTGCCCATTCTATAAGAAAGGGGACAGGACCGTAATCGCAAACTACAGGCCAATCACGCTCCTGAACACAGACTACAAGATATACACCAAGGCACTAGCCCTCAAACTAGCGCGCGTAGCCCCGCGACTCATCAACCCCGCGCAGGCCGGTTTTGTGAAAGGGCGAAGCATCACAGACCACACGAAAATTACAACACTTATGACAGACTACGCAGAAGCCGTCGAAGAAAACGGCATGATCGTCGCTCTGGACCAAGAGAAGGCATACGATAAGATCGCACACGATTATCTACTACGGACCCTCGAAAGGTTCAACCTCCCTAAGCTCTTCGTTGACTCTGTACGGAAACTCTACAGCAACGCACACACAGCAGTCATGATAAACGGCGTACTAAGCACTCCCTTCCGGGTAACACGAGGGGTACGACAAGGCGACCCGCTCTCGTGCCTTCTCTTCAACCTCGCGATAGAACCCCTCGCTGAGATGCTCCGAAGATCAGACATCAGAGGCTATGATATACCGGGGCTCACAGAGAAGCTAGTAGCGACACTGTACGCGGATGACACAACGGTGTATCTGTCAGAAAACGACTCCTACGATACGCTACTGACCATACTGGAGACGTGGTGCAGAGCCGCAACCGCGAAATTCAATGTCCTGAAAACGGAAATCATCCCGCTAGGCACTGCTGAGTACCGCAACACCCTGATAACAACGAGGAAACTCAACCAGCAGGATGCACAGATCCCACCGTCGGTGAGGATCGCGCGTGACGGACAAGCGACACGCGTCCTGGGCTCTTGGGCCGGAAACGGCGTAGACAGCGTCACCGTATGGACGCCAATACTAGATAAACTAGACAACACCCTGGACCGCTGGGCCGCATCCCACCCGACACACGAGGGACGAAGTCTCCTACTCCAAATCTACGCGGGAGGTTATACACAATACCTCACAGCAGCACAAGGCATGCCGAAGAAAGTAGAAGAGAGACTATCGAAACGGGTCCTGTCCTTCTTTTGGGACGGGGGAAAACGGCACCCGATAAACATGGAGACGCTCCGGAAACCTAAGTCGATAGGGGGAAAGGCTCTCTTTGACCCGATAGCGCGGAACGACGCCGCGTATATAGTGTGGCTTAGTAAATACCTCGCCCCAGCAGATGAACGACCGATCTGGGCGGTGATCGCGGACGCGATATTCTCCATATACGCGAGAGTCGCGGACGACAAGAAGATCTCAATAGAGCTGCGCGTAAACCCATTCATACAAGACTGGAAACCGAATCCCAACAAGCTACCCTTTATCTTAAAGCAGATCCTACGCGTGGCAAAGACATATGACCTCATACTGGACCGACCCTACATCCCATACGAGATACGGACGCAGATGCCGGCCTGGGGCCACCCTGGCAGATTCGCCAGAGCACGCGAGAACAACCCAGTGAGCAAATGCCTGAAATACAAACATGAAGCGACCACGGTAGAACACCTGGAAGAGCTGGCGGAGCTAGACGACCTGCAGCACGAAACAATAACGAACTGCGACTGCGAGAACTGCGGCGAAGATCGTGCGATCGGATGCCAAGCGCCCTACCACTGCGCGGAAGGCGCAGGAGACCTGCTCGCAGTCCTCGCGCCCAAATGGAACCTCAACACAGCGCTTCACGCGGAGGATGAATATGACGCCCTCCCGACAACCCCTCCAGAAAACACAGAACGTCGACTAGACGAGGGCGACGCCCTAGTCTTCCAGCCACACACCGACAGTCCTAGCGAAGTGGCCCACCTATATAGGATCTTCGCACGGCACCTCAGCATCAACCGAGACACGCCACTTAACGAGATCATGCAGAGGGATGCTGCCGTCCCGACTGAACGTGCTGAAGGCGCCAGGACGACTATCGCATACGCGTGTGGCTCGACGATCCATGGACGAACGGACAACGCGAAAGGTGGATATGCCTTACACTTCCCCAACGGCGAAGCGCCAGATAGCCAAGGCGCGTGCGCGGGGAAGACACAATCGCAGGAACGGAGCGCGGTTACCGCGATCATACGTGCAGCCACTGAGGCGGATCCCGCCGCCCCCCTCCTAATCATCACCAACTCAAAGAGCGCGGTGAAAAAGCTGACACTCCTCGCAAAGAAAAACGAAAAGAGAGGCTGGATAGACCACCCCGAGAACACCGACGTACTCAGGCAAGCCATGGCGACACTCCGAAAGCGAGCAGGAAGAACGGAACTAGCCTGCGTAACGAAGAAGCACGCCCGCCCGGAAACGGCAGTCATGGAACAAACGACGCGCAGAGCCCGCGAAGCTGCAAGGCACGAACGACCCATAGAGATTCATACGCGCGAAATCGAACACTTTGACGCGCCCGGCGCAACGCTGCAAGGGATAACCCAGAAGATAGCGCACAACGCGATTCGGCAAATACGAGCGCAAAGCACCCCCGCGAGACGCAAGACCAAAGAAAACGTCGACAAGACCAAAGCGGCGGTCCAGCGCCAGAACAAGGAGAGGCCAACAGAGGACCAAATATGGCTCGCCCTTAAGTCCCGAGACCTGTCACGGAACGTCCGAAACTTCCTATGGAAAGCCCTTCACAGCGGGCACAAAATCGGTGACTACTTCACCGGAATGCCGGCGCCATGGAATGAATACGCACAATGCGCGCTGTGCAACCGCACGGAGACATTGCAACACATACTGTTCGACTGCTCCTCCAACGAAACGCGCACGGTGTGGGCGCTAGCCAAGACATTCATGGAACACAAACTTGACGTCTGGCCGGACCTTGATGTTGGCGCGATCCTAGGCGCGCCCCTGCTCAAATTCTCAGACACGCCTACGGGAATGCCCGACGGGACAACACGAGCGGCGAGGATTGTCATCTCGGAGTCAGCCTTCCTAATCTGGAAGATCCGCTGCGAGCGATGCATCGAACACGAAGGCGATCCCGATAAAGCCCCATCCGCGGAAGAGATAACCGGCCGCTGGTACCAGGCAATCAACGCGAGGATCGCGAACGACAGGTACCTTACGAACAAGCGCCGGTACAAGAATAAAGCTTTGGACAAGGACCTGGTCCTTGACACATGGGAAAGACTCCTGGAACTTCCGGAGAACGTCCCCGAAGATTGGATTAGGCATCCCGGAGTTTTAGTGGGTAGGGGGACGACGCGCCCGCGCGGACGCGAGAGGTGAGCCCAGCTCACCCCTCGTGTTAACTTGTTTTCGTCCCGAGCCCCACACTACCATGCACCAAGTGTGCTAAAAGCTATCACTCCGGGCGGAAGCTCGTATATTTCTCGGGCGCCCTTCGGGCGCCCACGCCTAGCGGACTGGAAAGTCCAAGGCGAGATGGTGGGCCACTATGTGGTACACGCTGTCTCGTCCGAGCTCCACAAAAAAAAAAAAAAAAATAGTAGGACGATGGTAAGAGCGTCTGTCTCTGCGCCTCGTCATCTTCGATTGTCGACACGCGGCACGGAGGAAGTTTGAGAGTGACCTTCTGACAACACCGTCGCGCTGCCGGCTGTCTGAACCCACTTGAACCCAGTGACGAGACTCGAGCGGACGATATCCTTATCCAAAAGCAGCGAGCCGATAGCAACCTGCGATGCACGGAAGGGCGGGAAATTCTTCCCAGAAGCAGTGAGCCCTTCAGGTGACATTTCAAGCAGCGCTGTCCAGCAGTCCGTGGTAGCCTACGCGACCATGCTGCCGGCTAGGTTTAGAACATCGTTCGTAGCGTGGAAGTGGCGTAGTTTAAGAGTCGAGAGCTCATCACCGTGTCAAGTCAAAGGCACAGGACGAAGTGGATGGTACAAGTGAGTTCCCATCTAGAGTGAGCAGTCCGGATATACAGCCCAGGAATTCAGGAGGTCAAGATGCGGGTCCAGCCGACCAAGCGCCCACGGCCCCTTTTGCTCCTTGCCCTCCTACCATTTAGCGCCGACGCTCTCCAGCTCTTGTGCGGCGGCGACGACGACGACGGCGCACAGTAACCACAAAATCGACCCCCAGGGCTCCATATGCCTAAGCGGAAGCGTAATGCAGGTGACCATATTCCCAAATATTTGAACTGTAGAGCCAGCGCTGACGCTGCAAGCATGGCTTTTGTAGCTGCAGACGCCGATACTACACCAGAATCTACACCAGCAGTGCGCACCTCTACGTTTCTACATACCATTTTCTTGACTGACTTTCTTGGGTTTAATAGCGGAAAAAACTGCGGGCTGCCGAGGATGACGCGCTCGACGCGCTCGGGCGTGCCACCACCGCGCTGCACCAGATATCCAGTCCACCCACGAAGGCGGTCCAGACCAAGCTCGCCAACTATGTTAACGCGCTTCAGTCCATGGTTGACGCGGCGAATCAGTCGAATACAAAGGTGCGTGCACAAGGGACTCGGGAATGGCTGGGTCTGACGCCTTTCTTCAAGGTTCGAGTGCCACGCGCTGCAGCTTCGGATGTCGACGCCATGAAGCATATGAAGAGTGCGGCTGAAGCTTTACAACGCGTCGGCACGACGGGCTTCACGAGAAAGGACGACGTGGCGCACGCCGTGCAAGAACTACACCGGCTCGTAGATGGACTCCAGGTGCAGCCAAAGGTGCGCCATAGCATCCTGCATTGCACATTCTACTAATCTGAGTGTACTCCAGGCGAACGGCACAAGTCGTAAGGCGAAAAAGCAAGACGAAGCAATGGACGTGGTCCCGGCGGTCCAGACGCTGTCGCTCAAGGACGTACCGCTGCCGCCGCCTGCTCTTCCTCCTGTAGTCCCTGCCGTCACGGGCTCCAAGATAGACTCAACGCCGCACCCAGAGTATACGCTCGATGACGAGCAGGATACACCGCTCAACGTCCTCGACCCGGACGACGACGGGACTTACGAGTGGGACGAGTTCGACATTCTCGACCATCTCGCCAACTTTGTCTACCAGGCACGTCGTCTCGCCACGCTCCTTCTTGACTGCTGCTTACGATTGTGACAGGACGACTACGCGTCAGACGAAGACGCCGCATGGGCGTACGACGACGAACTGGACAACGCCAACGCTGACGGCGCGTATGGCGGGTTGGACGGCTACGTGAGCGACGGTGACGATGGCGAAGACGACCCTTACTATTCCGACGACTAAACTCCGTTACCTCTCACAGGGCGCAAACAGGGTGAAGAATTCCACCGATTCAACAGACCGAAGAATTCGACTGAATGGCCGGTCCGTCGGTCCGGCCGGCCCGTCAATACAATAGGATTCTTCGGTCTGTTGAACTCGACGGATTCTTCACCCTGTTTGCGCCCTGTGTCTCGTTGCATCATTTGCATCATGTAGAACCACGCATCCTCGAGCTCTCTCTATCTCTCTTGCACCGAATCTCTAGTATCGCACTCTTCGTTTCCCACCACGGCTTGCTGACTTACAGTGAGCCTGTTGAGCCGTTGTCGACGTGTCCCACTTCCGACCCACAGCGTACGACTCTGCTCAGATATTCGAGCGTGCATGCGCGACGCAGACCCTAAACCGGTCGCACATGACCAACCTTCAGTTCGACCCTCTCGTGAACAGGCGCATTGTTCTCGATTTTCGGCCTGAGAAACTGACTTACATCTTGGTACAACATTCACGCTGTCTTGCCAAGTCTTTTGTCGCTCTCATGTTGCTCTCGCTTGCCCTCTCATCTCTGCTCGCTGTAGTCTAAGCATTCATAACCGCGTCAAGAGGTTCTCGTCGCCATGTCCTCGCTCGCTGCGACGCCGCTTCCAACTGCGAGACGTTTTTTAATGCACAGAACGTCACGAGCACTCGTTTCAAGGACGGCATGGGCCTCAGTCCCGTCAGTCCCGCGTGGTACAACATGTTCTCTACGCCTCACGTGGGGAAGAGGTCAACACGATTGCAGTCTACAATTTACGTCGCGCATTGCACAGTTGGGTGCGACGCGATTGCTTATTCAACGGACGCGTATTCGCCACTCTCAACAGTGACTCTCAGACGACCAGAAACCTCGGAAGTCATTGCAAAGAGCAAAGACGTTTGTTTCAACAGAGGGATCGGCACCGAAGAGGTCACCGTCGTACGCGTCGGCTCGACCACAGCCTCACCGCGACGCTAACTGCGACAACTTCCTAGCCAAAATCGTCGAGGATGCCACTCAGGAGGGCGATAGGGCGTGGTCTCACGGAAAGTTCGCTGGCGCCGCCGTGTCTGGCACCCTGCACATCTACAGCCAGCCGACTTTCATACTGTATATGTCCACCGTTTCGACGGGAACAACCTCAAAGCTTCATGCAATTCAGTCTCATCCAGAAGACGGACGACACTGACTGCTGCGCCCTTAATGTGAGCTTCCTCGAAGGCATTTAATTGGCGGTGCTATCAGCCGGGAGTCTTCCGAGTCGGGTTCGCGCAAGCTGAGCTGCTGCTAGTCTCAAGTTATCCCCGACCACAAGTGTAGGTTTCGGACTATGACCCTCAGCCTGCAAGAGAGGCGACTCAACATGCGTTGCTCGTTCGCTGCCTGAACATCCAACCCGAGGGACAGACGAAGTGGAAGCTGACAGCTTTTCACGCCGAAACTGGACAAGAAATAATGGCACATCCATTACAAAGTCCTTCCCGCCTCCGCCAAATGCAAGGGGCCTAAAAGGAGCTGTACCAATATCCACATCCCGCATCTAAGCGACACGTCTGAGAGGGAATCAAGCAAGAAATTCAAAAGGTAAGGAACTGTATGCGAGTAGAGTGAGACTGAGACGAGACAGAGACAGAGCAAGAAACGAGCGAGAGTGAGCGATCCAGGACAGCAGCAGTAGTAAGCAAGGGGCCGCAATGGAGAGCGGTAAGAGAAAAAGTTTTGAAAGGGAATAAAGAAAGCCGAAAGAGGGCCAATGATCACGAAGCGATGAACAGTCCACATCCACAATCAGTCGTCGCGGAACGCACCGCGACCGGGGTGCGCCTCCCACGCGTCGGCGAGATCTCCCTCCCCGCCGAACGTTGACCGGTTCGTTGCGCGGTTGGAAGGTAAAGGAAGTTCCATGGGCGTATAGTACGCAGCCGTCTCCTCCGTCGCCGCCTCGTCCCCGTCCTCCTCGACGAGTACGCCATGCCCATGCCCGAAACGCGCCTGGTGATGCTCGCGCAGAATGTCCTCCATGTCGCGCGTGTCGAAATCGTTGACCTCGTGGTCATCATCGCGTGGTGGGTTCTGCCCGCGCTGCGCGAAGTAGCCTAGCACGGCCTGCGACATGAGCTCCTGCGTAGGTGGACTCGGGAAGTTCTCGATTAGGCTGAAGTGGTGGCTACTCCCGCTCGTCGCGGTCGCGGTGGTCGCGTAGCTCGCGCGCTGGAGGTTGGCCGAGTGCGGAACGGACAGGCGCGCGTCGGCGTTGGAGTCGGTCGTGAAGGTGGAAGCTCGCAAACGCTCGAGCACCTCGTCATAGTTGTATCGTCCATCAAGCGACGGGTGAGCACTATGAATCTCCTCCTCTGGTCGCGGAGTCGTCACACTGATGCTGTGTACCGCATGAGAACCAATGCGCACGGTGTCTGAGCAGAAAAGTCTCGCAATGAGCAAGCATTCAGATGCAGGAAGAAGACAACGAGCACTCACCCTGCAGATCATCTTCGTCCTCGGTCTCGACATCCTGCGGCACCGGCACAGCGCGGTTTTGCGTCCCAAACGTTCCTGAACGAGAACGAGTCGTAATGGTGCGCGGGATGGGCTTCGACAACTCCGCCTGCTGCTCCTCACGATCGCCACCACTGGTCTGTATGCCCAGCGGCCGTCTGCCTTGTGGCGACTGTGTCTGCGCAACACCAATCGGCAAGCGCGTCGACGACGCACTCCCGCGCGGGGTATGAGTCTTGACACTCCCAGCGCTGGTCTTTCTCGCGTGCGTAAGAGCGGGCATAGCTGGGACAGCGTGGTCCGATGGCGCGGGCGTATTGGCGCTGGTGCGCAGGCCCAATGCGCTGCCAGTACGCGGGAGGGTGCGCGGCGAGCCAGAGCCAGACCCGTTCGCGCCGCTACTGTTGCCCGGCACCCAGAAGAGGTCGTGATAGAGCTCGAGGTCGTCCATGCTTCCAAGCGGCTTGGGCGACACCTTCGGCGAGGAGGCCGAACTGGGCAGACCGAGCGAGTCGTTGGACTGCTTGCGATCTACGATGCACGCGTTAGTGATCAGAACAGGCGAGTTGTGTCATGAGATCGACACGTACCCGAGGAGCCTTCGCTCTCTTCCACGATGGCGGTCACGTCTCTGACGGGCATGATCAAGCCATCGTCACTACCAATCCGACTACGCTCATAGGAGGAGCCCTGCGCATGGCCGCCGATACTCTCGCTCCCGCTCCTCGAAAGAAGGTTGAGCAAACTCGGATTACTCCTCTCCAACTTGGAGCTCGCAAGCGTCATACCAGCCTCCTCGCTCGCGGCGCGTGTAAGCGCGGGCGTCGACGCGTCCCACCGACTGTCCTGTCCAGGAGAAGACGTATCCCACCGACCAGGCGAGTTCGAGTCCCACTGACCACGGTCATCGGGTAACGGCGGCGGTGTCGACATGCTCATGCGATTGAACGCGCGACTGAGCACCTCTTCAACACCGAGCGTGCTCGTCCGGTCCGCATCACCATTCGCGTACGCACGGGCATTCCGTTCCCTGCGCGCACGAGCAGGCGCAATACTGATAGGACGCCCATTCGGATCACGCTCGTCGCCCAGCATCTCGACGTCGATGTCAGGCGTGCCAGCCGTCCGGTCGACGCCATACCCCAGTCCATCATGTCCGTAGCTGAAGTTGCTCGGCTGCGGACTCGGTGGCGGTTGTAGGAATGGAGATTGCGGTTGCGGTTGCGCGTACACATGCTGCGCGAGTGGGTGCGGTTGATGGAGCTGGTGCGGCGGAAACTCGCCGCGGCCGAGCGCAGGACTCGGCACTGGACTGACGGCCAAGTCCCTGGGATGGACCTCGCGGATTACACCGCTGCGCGAAAGGGCGTACATTCGCTTCCCCGGCTCGACGGCGTGCTGCTCGGCGGCTACGGGAGGCATGCGGTGCCGTTGCGCGATGGACGAGTGGTTGGAAGTGAGACTGGGATGCGGCGCATGCGAGTGAGAGTGCGGGGAGTAAGGATGTGCATGGATCACAATTTCCGGTTGCGGTGATAAAGGCTGGGGTTCGGGCGTAGACAATGCGAGACCGACGACTGGGCTTGGTGTAGCCCGCGCGTGCTGCAGCGATGCACTGTGCGGTGGAGACGGCGCGATGTCGAGTACGCCGCCTTCGCCGGTATCTTCGCTGTCGCGGCTCCGGACCTATGATGCCAGAGCGTCAGAAACGCAACATGCAGCGTGAAAGAAACGGACCTTCAACCGAACAGTATCGCCCCGCATCAACGCACGCTCCATCATCTCCCTCTTGCCCATCTCAGGCCGCTCCTCCGTTGGCGTACCAGCCGTATCCAAACAGCTCGAACTCTTGTGCGCGACCCTCTTGAGCGTGCGTCCCCAGCTCTCGCTCCTCCGATGCCCATTAGCGTGGCCATTAGCCGTCGCCGTACCCAAGGACGTCGTACGCGAATGGCCTGAGCGGGAGTGGGATTGACCGGAACGCGTATGCTCGGACGGCGAGTTTTGCGAGGAGTTGTGCGACGACGATCCGCGGCCCTGAGCGAAAGCTACGACGGCAAGCTTCTCGCCCACGCCCATCCCGCGTCCCGCGTCGGCGCCGGGTGTTGCAGAGGGGTAGTCGGGCACAAAGTCCGCCTGCTGGACGCGTATACGCGCGCCCCGCAGTGCGCTCCGTGACAACGAGCGCGACCGCTTGTTCGCGAAGGAGCGTTCCGCGCTCTTCGCCCATGCAGCGCGCTCCGCGTCGAGTTCTTGACCCTTCGCTACAACTTCAGCAGGTGTCGGCACCAGTGCGGGAGGCGACGAGGTAGGGAAAGCGAGTGTAGGCGGCGGTGGCGGACGCGGGACAGACTTGGATCGTGTCCGTGAGCGTTTGCGTAGCTTGGAGCCTTGGCGCGACAGACTGGCCATCCGTTCCTCGCGCTCGACCTCCTGCGCAATGACTTCTAGTGGATGCTCTTTCCGCATGTCGTCGACCTCCAGATCTGCTCTTTCGCGCATGACAGGCCCGTCGGGACTGCCAGGTGGACTGACGACGTGCGCACGGAACCGCGGTCGTGGAAACAGCAACGCATCGCACCACGTCTCGGCCTCGTACATCTTCGGCGACGGCGTATGATTCGACGGCGTAGGTGAAAGGCGACTGAACGCGGCTCGCAAGTTCGGCGACGAAAGCGACGACTTCAACCCGCGCAAGATGCCGCCTCCGCCAGGGCGCGGTGACGTCTGCTGCGGAGGCGCTAGGCGTTGTGCACCGGGTGTTTGAGGCTGCGAGTGGGTGGCAGGCTGTGTGTGTGCAGGAGCGGGTGGCGAAGCGTGGAATGTGTGCGCAGGGGCGTGCACGATCCCCACAGGTCGAGAAATTTGCACGGGCCGGACGTTCGCGTACGGGTGCGCCTGAGGAGGCGAGGTAGACATCGACGGGCGGTTGAACGTGCTCAGAAGCGGTTCGCTAGACTTTTGACGGAGCGTGCGGCCTGGTGCGGGCGTCGAAGTCGGCGTGAAACCATACTGGTTGTACGCGTGCCCGAGACCAAGACCAGCCGTCGTACTCGGAAAGCCGCGCATCGAGCTGGATTGCTGGATGGGCGGTGCGCTTGCCGGGACCGTTGGACGAGGTGGTGGACTGTCGAGATGCGACAGAGTGTTCCCTCTTTGACGTGTCGATCCGGCTGCCAAGGGAGAAGTAGGGGTGTTGTGCCGCTTGAGCAAGTTGCCCAACGAGCTCCATCTGTGATCTCGAGGTGGCGGGTCGCGATCATAAAATGCGAGCACGCCCATCCCGCCGCCGCCAGACTGGCTGCTGGGCACGGCGCTCGCGCGCACAGGTGGTGCAGGGCTGGCACCGACCCCGCCATCGTCCAGACTGAGGAAACTGGGTGCGCTGACCCGCGAATGCCGTTGTGGAGGCTCGTCGCCGGTCCCAGCGGTGTAGACGCTGCTGGCGAAGCTCTTGCGGCCGGGTTGTGGGTGCGCCAGGGTTACTCGTCGAGTAGACCGACCCCGAGGCAAGTCGTCTTCGCGCTCGCTGGCGCTAGTCCAGCCCGCCGCGGTCTCGGCGTCGCTGGTGCCGGTGTCCGTCGTCGTCCCGCCGTGCTGCACGCCGCCCCAGCCACGACGCACAGACAGCTTGGGTGGCGGTTTGGGGGATTCGTAGGGTCCATTATAGGGTAGAAACCAGTCCTCGTCTTGTTGCTGGTGCGGCGAGCGAGCTTTTGCGCCGCCGTTGATGAGCTGCGCTATGCGCGACGACGGCGGATCCAGCGCGGTCATATCATGTGCATAGTCCTATATAAATTTGCCAGGTTAGCATATCAGCCTGGTTTGGGCGAGCTACGGCGCACCGGGCAGGTAAACGAGCGGGACGAAGGCAAGCGATTGATGGACGCTCCAGCTCCGAACCTGGACTCTTACTTTCAAACAAGCTCGAAACACTTTCCTCATTTGTAATTCGTAAATCGCTTCACCTTCAACAATATTTCTCAATACTCTCAGGTAATTTCGCGGCGATTACACCCATGTGAAGTTCACCTCACCCAGCTTTGAAGCTTGTTCAATTATTCTGGTGCTGTTCAATCTCACATTTACAGAGGCAGCACACACAGGATGATGGTATGTGCAATGTGCAGGAATTGAATATTTTCCTACAGTGCTTTACAGGATGAGCTCTGAGTCTGTGTGCGGTGGACTGCATCTGCGCGCCGTCGTGGTCCGCCGAGAACGCATCGAGGGCCCTCTGCACCCGGCAAGCATCGCCATCACTTCTGCCGACCCGCCCTCCCACGGGCCAGCCGCACGTCATAGACAGGGACCCTCGGCCGCCGACCGAAACGAGACGAGGGACGATTGCACGCCCAGACCACAGCCTGCAAGCGTGCTCTTCGAGGGCCCCTGAGCGACCTGGGCGCAGATCCAGTGAGTCGAGCCCACCACCTCCTGAATGCCCACACCTTCGCTGTCCACATCGGGTTTACACTTCGCATCGATGGGCGCTCGGATTCTCTCCAAACCTACCCAACTGTCAGCGTTTGCCGTAAGGTTAGCACTGAGCAGTTCAATACAACACTCAAATTGCACGTGGCACTCACGTTGACCCCCTCGAGTTGGCGCTGACCAGTCCTAGAATGGCAATCATAAACGAATTGGACCCAAGAGCGACGATGTTGCGGCTGCGGCCCGCGAACAGCAACGCGGACGGGAGCAATCAGTACGAGAGGGCCGCACGATACAGACGACGAGAGCGGAAGAAGCACGAACAACCACGGCAAGATAACGTTGCGACGACGACGATATGTTGCAGTGTGACGACATGCGAGCAGCCTACAGATTGGCAAGGCATCCTGCTGTACTCGCCGCTGTGTGCTCGAGGAAAGCTGAGGCTATGCCTGACGGCGCGGTCATTACGGTGTCGCCTGCGCTCCCAGAGCCAGCGGGAGCAGTGGTTCGTAAGTACACCCGTTGAGGCCGTGTAAGGGATGACCAATTGTGCTGCCGGCGGCGGTGGTAAAGTGAAGACGTCGCGGTGAACGAGTCGGGGACCGTGGAGAGCAGCGAGGTTATGAGAGCGTAGGACAAACGGTCCCCCCCGTCGCCGCCGAAGGGTTCGAAACTGGCGCCCGAGTAGATGATGTGCGCGTGCAGAGCCCAGGCGCTACTCGTTGAAGCGAACGCGCCCAGACGACAGGCGACGAGCGCACGAAGGACGACGGACCCCAGCGTACAGTTTGCGAGGACAGTCTCGATAACCTGCGCTAGAGATACCTACGCGCAAGAACGCAAAGCGCGACGCAAGTGGTGACTGCTCGCGCAGCTGCCCTGCCTGGCCTGAATTTACGTGCCGTTAGATGAGTGTACGGAGCTCTGACCGCGGATACACGCTTACCGCCGAAGCCCCTGACGACCCCTGGGGGTCATCAGGGGTCAAGCGAAAGTCTGCGCGGTGCTCCATGTGTCCAGACACGTTCGAATCTGCGCCTGGTAATCTGCGCAACTAGGGTGCGCGTTAACGGCAACATTGGAAGGCTGAACCGGACGACAAGCCAAGGAACCACGTGCTCGTACGCTCAGCATGGAAGGTCAGATAAGCTTGCGGCGCCGTAGGGACCTGCAGGTTGCTCGTCATCAAGACCTTCGTGCCTAACGCAGATACGCGCTTACCTCCGCTAGCCCCTGACGACCCCCGGGGTCGTCAGGGGTCGCCAGCGCTCTACACGGCAGGGGCCAAGTGGTCACAACTAGGCAAGTCCTCCGATCGCACGTCGGAGCGGTTTCGTAGGCAGGCTACGCAGCCTGATTGGTTCGTGGGCAAGGTACAGACGGATAACTCCGGCGGTGTCCTCGGTTTCAGCCGCATCTTGTCCTCCTCGACTCCACGGAGAGTAACACAAAGCATGATGGAAGGTGTGACTTGCACTGCCACAGAGGACGTTGCGGTACACTTTCCGCCACTTGCTGGGTCGAACTGCTCTGGCCCCATTCGTGCATGTCATACAAGTCGCTGGACAGGCGCGTATTGTCTTCTTTAGAGGGCGTATTTCTTGGCTACCCTACACATTGGTCACTGCGTGCAATGCATCGACGTTATGGAAATTCGTAGGCAAGGGGCATCGGTTTTTTGACAGCCCGCGGAGCGCGCGCCGCGCGCCTGCTTCCAGTGGCTTCCCGCGCCTGTGGGTGCATTCGAGCGGCTCTCTGGACAGGATGAACGGTCCGAAAGTCCCACAAAACCCGCGGTCTGTCTAGAATGGTGCAACGTCCGTACTACAAAGCTCTGGCCCGCAGGCGCTGGACGCGACATTCATCTTCGACTGCGCACGCCCACCTTTCACTTCGCTCATAAGTGTCTCCTTCGACGACAACATTACCAACATGGCTCCCTCGCGCATTGCGGCGCATGCACATGTTCTTGCAAGAGAGGCACATGGTGAGTGTATTCTGTTTACGCAGGTGAATTTCCCGCTCACATGAGTACTTAGCGTCTAAAGCACGCACGGTCGCGGCTCCCATCGCCGTCATCCTCCTCGTTGTCCTACTCTTCGCCGCTGTCACGTCGAGCCTCATCATCTGGCTCAAACGTCGGTTACGAGCACCTGCACGTACCATCAGCCCCTTCGGGATGGGGATAACGCTCGACGCTGGCGCTGGCGGTCGTGACATGGAGAATGTTACAGCTTCCGTTTCGCCTACAACACCCTCGAATTCTAGCGCCGGTACGCGCTTTAACAAGGACGCCGCTGTCTCCGGGAGAGCGTCCGAGTCCAGGAAGTCGACGCTTTCAGCTGTTTCCCCTACGTCCAGTCACACAGTTGGCACATCAACATCTAAACAGATGAACTTGGACGCCGTTTCCCCCGTATCGACGAAGTGGACCGTTCTAGCCGCGCCAGAACCGGCGTCACCAGTTGCTCTGGACCTGCAGACACCCGCCGTGCGCATACGTCCGGCGTCTTCCCAGTCGCAGTCCAGCTACGATCGCCACCTTGCACCCGCACATATACCCGCACGCACTACTACTCCCACTGTTGAGGACGAAATCGAACTCTCCGTTCAAGCGTCGCGACTCGTTGAGCTGCAGACAGAAATCGGCAGAGTTGGCTTCTCGGTGGAGGAGCTGCTCTCGTCGCTTTCTCGACTTCGTGCTTCGGCCGATGTTGAATCAGACCCGGACGCCCCGCCGCCGACGTATGACATGAGAATCTAAACAATGGCGACTAGTGGGGAGCATCGTGTAGCTAATGTAGAGTAGAGCCATCTTAGAGAGGTAATTGGGGATTATGTGTACCACTTCATTGTAAGTAAACTTCCATTATATGTGCCCGTTAATACAGTCCCTGAAGTACTTTAGCCGAGGCAAGCTTTGTTCCCCAAAGATTACCCTCGCTGCCGGACGAGCCGGTTATCTCCGCATCTTGTCTCCGTTCTTCCCTGCTCCATCTGAAAATCGTAATCGTCGCCCATCGTAATGTACACCCGTACTGTCACCAGACCAGCTCAGCACGCGGTGTATCCGGAACGGAGGCATGACATGCAATGTTCAGTGTTTATGCTAAACGTCGTGTGTTCATGAGGGCGACGATCGTGACCGAAATCTTGAGCGGATTCGCTGGAACCACCTGTCAACGGGCCTGGGAGCGGCTGGCCGTCTTCAGGCCCCACTTGGATGGGCGGGCACTGCGCATTCAGCGCGAGAACCAAAGTTTACTCCGTTCCCAGACTTTCTTCTCATCTTTCACTGTCCATGATGCAGCGTCCTCTTCTTTCTTCCATATTTTCCGCCTTTCTACTTCTTGCTTCCTATGCCTGTGCGGAACCACTCGCTCTGGGAGGCGGCGCGGACGCGGACATGGGCGGCGTCCCTCGCGCCCTCCCCGCGAAATCGAGGACTCTATCAGCGCGCGCTGCTCGCAGATTTGACGGACACGCGCTCATCGGATTCTTCAACCCCAACTCTACTGGCGGCGACTACGTTGCGTTGTCCGACGTCTCTGACGCTTACGACGCCATCAATATGTACCTCGCTGTTGTTGACGACGATGCTTCTCGACCGACCTTTGGAGGATTGATATTCCAGCCGTGCCTGTACGCTCGTCCACAATCATCTTGTCTTAAATGATTTGACCGCGCTCAGACTGCCGCAGTGCAAGGATGGGAGAGTCCAAGAGGACGAATTCATCGGGGCCGTTAAGGATAAGGTCTCCAAGGGCAAGCTCGTGCAACTTGGTGTCTTCTGGGATTTTGGGCAACACGCCAACGACACCGAGCAAGCAAAGTTTATCGAGACCGTCACGTCCATCATCGACAAATACGGCTTCAACGGGATCGACCTGAACGAATTCGTGCGTTCGCGCCTACGCTGTTATCGTGTTTATGCTGACCCGCTCCATGTTTTAGGGGTTTCCGACGCTTGACGACGGCGATGACGACTTCGAGCAGCCCCAAACGACCGCAGTCGTCAACTACATCCAGACGCTGCGCACGATCAAAGCGAAATACGGCGATGACTTTGGACTTAGCTTTACGATCCGCTCGACGTCTTTCCAGCTCTCGTCCGACACTTACGGCTATCACTTCAACGGCGCATATCTCCCGGTCATCCACGCCCTTCGCGACGAGCTATCGACGTTGTGTCTACATCACTTCGACGGGACAGACGACGTTCTCGACTGGAACGGCGCTAAGGTCTCGCAGGACTCATCAGATTACTGGGTCGCCATGGTCGACCGCCCACTCAGTGGGTTCATCGTCGCCGGCAAGTCATTGCCACCATTCCCTGCATCTAAGGTCGCTGTTGGTGTGGCGCCTTGGAACCCATCCTCCCAAGACTCCTTTCGCGTCAACCTCGAGAATGGTTTGAAGTGCGTCATGACAGGCCAAGCGTGCGCAGCCATACGGACGCAGAAGGGCCCATTTCCCGCACCGCGGAACATTCTATGGCTGCAGGAGTCGTTGTACACGACCAAAATATACGGACAGAGGGCGCGCACCGGACCACTCCCCGTCGTCATCGACTTTGCCTTCACGGACATGATATACAGTGTGTTTGACAGAAGCCATATGATTGCTGGGTACGTGTCGTCTCTGCCTCGCATCTTTGCGTAGTTGACTAGCAATAGAATGCTCGGCATTCTCACTTCCTTCAAATTCAACGAAATGGCTCACGACGAGCTGGTCAAAGAGGTTATGGCTCTCCCCAACGTCTTAGATATGTTTTTGCTTTCCGACGAAAACGTCAACGACCACCTTAGAACCATGTTGTATAGCCCATAGGAGGTTCAACCCCCATCTGACCGTAACAGTAGTCTAAGATATTGTCGTATGCGTATCATCCCCAAGGACGAACACTACGGGGCGTCATTATGGACTCGTGCTCAGTTAAGAGTTGGACCAGGGATTCTCCTTCAAATGATCGGTGAGTTTGAACTGTTAATTCCACTCAAGACAAGCAAGGTGGTTTCTGGCGCAGACGGGCGTTGAGATAGCAATCGCTCATGTCTTGATCCACGAGAGTGCTCGGCCAGATTAGGTATACATCGCCGACGTCGGCCGTGAGCCGCTTACAGTATGCTGACTACGCTTCTCTTGATCGCACCCGCCGTCCAAAAGTCTGTCAAACAGCAGTATAAAGCGGGAAGAACTTCACAGCCTCCCGATCATCTCACAATGGTTGCACGTACGGTCCTCATCACTGGCGGCTCCAGGTATAGCTCTCTGCCTGTATTTTGACCCTCTAATTCGTCGTGTACAGGGGCATTGGGCTTGCAGCGGTGAAGCTCATGCTTGAAGATGGAGCGCAGGTCGTCTCTATGCAGCGCAAGTCTACCTCCGAACTCGAAACCCTGAAGACGCAGTACGCGGGAGCTTTGCGCATCGTCACTGGAGACTGGTGCGTGTAACATCACGCCTCTGATCAAGCCATATCTGACTCTCGTCTAGTACAATGCTTCAGGACATCACCTCCGCCATTGACGCGTCGCTCGAGACGTACGGTTCTATTGATACGGTCGTCTTTAACGCAGCCGTCAACATGCCATTCGGCTCGATCGCCTCTCTCACACTGGAAGGCTGGCAGAAGATGTTCGACGTCAATCTCTTCGGCGTCGTGCGTTTTGTCCGGGAGGTCCTGCCTGTTCTACGTCGCAGCGCATTGGGCGGCAAGATCATCTTCGTCAGTAGCGCCGCCTGTGAGGCAGGTATCGAGGGCGTAGGCGCCTACAGCGCTTCGAAGGCGGCATTGAATAGCCTCAATCGGTTTGCCAGATCTCTTACTTGAGCGAGAGACGGGATCGGCACTGACGCAGTTGTCAGGACGTTGGCCGTGGAAGAGCCTATGATCACTTGCGTCTCAATGCATCCCGGCGCTGTACGAACAGAGGTAAGCCTAAGGTTCAGCTAGATTACCTCGCAAAGCATTGCATGACGCGTCAGGTAGATGCTCAAAGACCTCGAGGCTCACGGGAAGGGACACGTGACGTCTGAGGCGATGAACATGATATACGATACGCTACTGGAGCCGGAGGTCTCGGGACGGTCGTTGGCAACCCTTGCGCTTCGGGCACCCGCGTCCATGACGGGAAAATACTTGTACTGGAACGACGAACAAATCACGGCGCTCTAAGTCCTCTGCACCGTCCGCATAAACATCGGCACCGCGTTGTACCATACCTGAGCTGCAACCCGTGTATAGCTACAAGCACACTGAGTTCTACGTTTTGACGAAAAACGTCCATCCGAGAAAGTTCGGCTGATTCCGCAACTTGTCCTCCTCCCTATCTCGTCTCGGCCTGGAACCTTGATTCAGAAGCCGGAAGTTACATCTCGACATGTACACCCCTATCCTTGCCATCGGGCATTCGGTGGCTTGATGCATCTGGAAAATCTCGCTACCAACGCCTGGAACAGTTTGCCCCCAGCTATCTACGGCTCGTGATTGGGCTCGTCGTTACTATTATTTACCTGGATGGCGTCGTACTGGCCGAGTTTTTAGAATCTAGGTAGCAGTCCGGGACCTGTGCGTGGATGCCTCGCCACTATTTGGCTTCGCAATCGACGCCGACATGGAAGCGTGCGTCTATGTTATGCATCTTCATATCGCATGGGCTCGCTATGCACAGCGAATGACCAAGTTGGTCCGCATATCTTGCCAGATCTGCGACTGCATTCAACGCTGACGGGACATTCGAGCAGTAGCGCGCAAGTCATGCGCGCGAACGCCTTTCGACGCTTCGGCACGGGGGACAAATACACTGTCTTGAAGTTTGCGAACGTCGTAGGGACGGGTGGCGACGGCAATAGTATCTCCCAACGGCGGTAGTACCGCTTCTGCGCGCGTGCCAGTCTGTGGGTCATGAAGGTTCGTGGTGTAGTCGCGCTCGTTTCCTCGGGCTGAGCGCCTGTCTGTACCAGGCTGGAATGTTCGCTGGGACCTCGCGCTCTGGGGTTTACGAGGATGCGCCGGCACGCGTCGGTCGCCCTAGCCGACGTGATGTCAGCTTGATACACTGCGCGACGCACTGGCCATCACTCGGACCTCTCGCTCCTCTGTGCTGTGGGCTGTCCCTTTCACGCCATTCACAACGTTGTCCATCCCACGCTGGACGCACCAGTCCTCAGCGTCGCGCGTCCCGAGGTCTGACCGATGTACGCCCATGCTATGCTTCCACTACACGACGGGAACGTGGAAGGCTCGCGCCGGTCTAAGCGCCCAGAGATTTTTGTCGTATGCAGCACGTCGACCTCGTCCAGTGCACTATCCGCCAGTCCGTCATTACACCTATGGTCTCCCGCGACACGTGCTCGAGGATATGCGGAGCGGCGCGCCTGAACAGAATGCTCGCGAGCTGAAGAGCCTGCTGCGCGCTCAGGCGGCCGATGACGGACGCGAGGGGCCGATTTCATCTGCATCAACGCCTCGATGCCGCACGCGATTTCAAGGATCGTGTCTTCCTCGCGCGGGAGAGTATGACGAGTGGACGCTCGTGGAACTGTCTTGAACGATTCCGCGCATGGTTTCTCGAGCAGCCGACGAGCAGTCGAATAATGTCAAGGTGACGGCGCCGCACGCGGCTCTTCGTTACTAGGTCGTCGATCTAATGTACCTTCCGATGCTACAGTAACAGCACGAATCCTCCCAATACAAACCGTATAACCCGTTCAGCGTCTACCAACCCTCTGAACGTTCACCTCCTGAATACCATCCATGGACCAAGTCGTGCGAGATGTTCATGGTGTCGATACTTGGATAACCTCGGTCTGCACCATGATGGACCCTTTGTCACTACATTGGCGGTCAGTGCTCGGCACGCATGACGATCTTGAAGAAGAGGACGCACGATTCGGTCGAAATACTTTGCTTGGAGCGGTTGACCCAGGTGTGGCGCTTGAACCACGGCTCCTCCTTCGGCTGCTCTGGCAGCCGTGCCCGGCGCAGCCGGTACACGACTAGGCCGACGACGACGAGCACGAGCAAGCACAGGGCAGATATCAGGACGGCGACGACGATGGTGCTCATTTTGCTGTCAACGCTTGTCCTAGCATCATGATCTGGTCAGCGCTTACGACGACGCCTGAAGTTGACTGTACGCACGACGTGACGGCCGCTGTCGCCTCCGCCGCGGTACCGGTGGGAACGAGCACGTCGATTGTGCCCAGATCCTGCGGTCGGGCGCGCGCACCCGCGACGATGAGACACGCAAGAAACGACAGGAGCATATCGCAGTGGGCTGGCGGTGGGAGGAGCGCAGGCACGGGACTGGTGTGATTTACATATGTAGTCGAAGAAGCGGCCGGGTCCAGGAACCATGTCGTCGCGGCCAACCGGCAGTCGTCGATCCCTGCAACCCGGGCCCCTCGCCAATATTACACATATTCCACGCCGCTTTACGATTCTCGTAACGTAGCGATCGTGGCTACTGGATCGGACTAGCGAGGAATAGGATGAGCGTATAGCCAGGTCTAGATCTCCGAGAGGGGGTGACGGGTCCAGCTTTTGAACGTGCGTGAATTGACAAAGGCACCTGTGGTCTATGGTACAAGCAGGTCGAGCTGACTCAAGACCAGGAGCTCTTCAACGTCCGTTCAGTTGCAAGTGCACCTGGAAGAGAGTAGACGGACGGCCGCCGCGAGATTATAAATCAAATGGGACGACGACGCTCAGGAACAGGAAAACGGACGTACTTTCCGGGCTGGCAAGAACAGCTGACGTGTAGAGAGTGTCCAAGTCAGCATGATCGTCTCCATGTTATCAGTCGTGACCGAAGCTGACCTAGAGCAGGTGCAGGATGCGTTGCCGCAGGACTTGACGGTGCCGCCGCTCGAGTAGTTCACAGGGACCTGATAAAGGCACAGCAGGGCTGAGCTGGGAGTCGTGAGGGACAGAGCGTGTGCGGGCATACGTTCTGCATGGTAGTGCGTTCTCGTGGTGGATGGGTTCAAGAGATAGCGGATCCGAGTCTCTCCGCTCGCGTCTGTCTTATATGCTCTGGCTGGCCGCCCAAATGACGTGATGCTCCTGTCCGTCACTGCGGCGTGTGAGGGGCACGGAGCTTCGCATGCGCATGGCGCGCTGTTGAGATAGAACGATTGACGATCATATGACACGACACGACGCAAATCCGCCGGAATGTGACTGGAGGAAAGGGATTCGCAGAAGGACCGTCCAGAGCGAGGCAGCAGATATGATAAGAGTCAAGTGAAGAGGAGTTGCTGCAGTACTGGTGCGTCCGTCTGCTTTCAGAACGAGAGCCGCGCGTGAGAAAACATCAGAATCATGGCCACAGATCATGAAGAGATGTCCAACGTCCAACAGTCGCACAGCCCGGCTCCACGTGCGTCAGCACCGGGGCAGAGCAGCCCGTTTATGTTGGAGCAGCGTCGCACGATGAGGACAATAAGCAGGTGCATGTGTGCTGATGCCGGCGGGTGCGGCGGACGGTCCGAAGCGCCTAGGAAACGGCAGCTGGTCAGGAAGAAAAGACCCTTGGCTGCAGAGGGCTACCGCGGTGGTATTTGTTGCTGGAGACGTCTGACGGGTGCGCGCTCGCCGGTGCAGAGACGGCGGGCCGAGGAGTAGAGACGAAAAGCTATAGATCATATGAGATGGGGAGGAGGAGTGGATCACATTTGCGATACGATGGGGGCTCGTCGCACTGCGACTGGAGGAGTGACTGGGGCGAGACAGGAGAAGCAGAAGGGTGTCAGAGTCACGTCCGCGTCTTCGACAGCGAGACTTTGAGGCTGCAGACTCGTCCATGAGAGCGAGCCAGTTGGAAGCTTGAAGATAAGCCGGCTTGTACAGGAGGGAAAGTGAGTGCAAGAGGGGATCAATGATGCAAGAACGGTCCGGCTGGCTTTATACGCGCGCCATGAGCGATTTTTGCGGATGCGGCTTTTTCGCCGATGTCGTTTGGCTGGCAGACGCTGAAGATCCAAGCGTAGCGATTACAATATGCAATCGACGTACTAGAATAGACTTACCACATAGAATAATAACGTCGTTGACGATAATGATAACTTACGAGACGGCACGGGAGATTTTCTTCAGGCAGATGGCAAACGGACCACAACAAAAAAACTTCGTGCAACCGGACGACTACCAGTGGTGGTAGTACCAGCACATGCTGCGCTCGATGTTGTTCAGATTTCTTCGTGTGTAACAGGGCGCTATACGACGTATTATACTCTGCTGAGCCATTTCTATCACTGTATTAGGGTCGGCGCAATCGAGAACCTGATACACGTCGTGTTTGAAGACGTGCACCGCGTGGTTCGGGATATTGCTCAGGAATGGAACAGACAGCGTGCAGTGACGGCTGCACTACCCCGAGAGATGCTCTGCACGTGCTTCAGGTTTCTCGACTGTGTCAGTCCGGAAGACGACCGCTACGGACCACCATCGTGCCACTCCCTCCGTACTTTTACAGCGACTAGGATGACAACATCCTCGGGCTATTGGTCTACGACCCATTTTGCGTGCTTTTGATTGAAGCCAACCATCTCCAGGCTTTCTGTGACGTCGCCCAGCTTTGGCCGCGACTGGGGGCCTTCGAGATTATCGTTTGCGAATCGTCGGCGCAGAGAGCAGTATTCCTCGAGACTTTCTTCTCCTCGATCGTAGGTTGTCGACCCTTCCTCGCATGCCAGCGCTGCTGATGACCCCGAAGCTGGGCATCCGCATTTCACTGAGGTCTATCCCGTGCTCGAGCTTCCAGTCCTGCGCGTCTCTCTCATGTGCGACCACGCGGCTGCACAAGTTTGCGTTGACGAACATCCGAATATTTGACGTCGGCGGTGGTGATTGTTGCGAAGATGCGGTAACACGGCTTGCCGACGTTGTGGAGCTTGTGGACGTCTCGTTCTCGGGCGGTATCCCGGGCCCATCGAGCATCCGAGACATCTACACGAGCGTATCGGGCATCTCTTAGCACTACGCTGTGACTTTTTCCGCTCTTCACTCGTTTATCTCAGAATGTTCACTGTCAACGGGGCCAGGTAGAGCGTTCAGACAGACTCAGATTGACAATCGCACAACATGTTACAGGACTATCGCACTCGTTCACTGCTTGTGGGCACCGCACTTGCAGCTGCGAAGATGTGAGTATCGCTAACCCGCGCAGACGGGGTGGGGATTTATGAGGCATGAACATACTCAGAGGGCTGGCCAGTGCAGCTGCCGCGGCAAGCTCGTTAGCGACAGCACTGCCCATTGAGGAGCTCGACGTACGTGGTGCAAGAGCACGACGAGACGGTGCAGCCGGCCGAGGAGGTGAAGTTGACAGGGATCTAGAAAGTTAGTGAGGATCCTAATGCGCGGGGCGAGCGGGACAGGGGACAGACGCTCTGCATGATGATGTTGATGGTCGAGTGATGGGTCGATGGAGACTTGGGGAGACGGAGAAGCTGCTTTTATACTTGAAGTCTAGCTGTCGGTCCGAGCACCGAGGTCAGAAGTAGGCGGGGAATGTGACGAGAGGGATTGCTTTACGCGGCGAAGGTGGGGCGGTGAAGTGATATAATATGAACTTACGCAGAAGGCTCTGAACGCCGTCTGAGGCACCCGGCGAGAGCTCCGTGCACTATCTGATTGAGAGAGCACTTCTTCCATGCGAGGTCTCAGTGGAAGGGTCCTGAGGACACAGAGCGACCGAATTTCGACGTCGCGGCAGGGAAACGACATCGGGATCCGCTCCTCAGGTTCCAGATTGAGCCGACCGCAGCTGCGGGATGCCGTATTGGACGCTCGCGAAGCGTCTGTGACGTCTCTCTCCGTCTGCCTTCCTGCTCGTCTGCACATGTCTGAACATCGATAAATCTCAGGGACGCAACGCCCAGAAGATGCGAAGCTTCATTGTGTGAAGAAAACATGCTGCTGATGACTGAGATGCACTTTGTCACTCTTCACGGACTCGTTCGACTGGCCTCTAACTTGAAGTCATGTACGAGTGCCGTTTCACCCAGGACTCGTTCTCGCCAACTCTGTGTATCCCTACGCTGCGCTGGAGAGACGGCCAGGAAAACAGGACTCCAGACCCGAAGCTGTGGACACAGATGTCATCGCCCAGACGCATGGCTCTTTGCCGTACATTTCCCGTCACCGCCGAACATGGTCTCACCCCCTCCGCCGAGCTCGGTGTCAGCAGCATCAGCATCAGACCCACATCCCTCGAATTTCCTGGTAATGTCGCAATCTCAGGCTACTACAATATCCATTCTATCCGCAACCTCGCCTCGGCGTACCAAACGTCACTGTGAAGGTCCTCGATATCGAACCGGCGCTCGGCGATCTAAACCGCGATTGCACGTGATTATCGGATGTCTTCGGCCCCGACCCGATCTTGCGCTCCTTGTCTCTGCTTTCTCACGGTCGCGTTGCGCCTGGCCTCTGGTTGAAGTCTGAAGTTACTCTGCTCTCTGGCTCTCTGGCGCCCTAGTGTGCAGAACTCGCTTTTGCTCTACGGCGACGATCCTTGTCTGGTTCTATGGCAATCTATTACGGCGTCCGCAGCACCCCATACAATCCCAAATATAAAAGCGCCACGACCGCAGCTGCGGGCAGAGACACGTCCCAGCTTCTGGTCCTAGGAACATGTCAGAGTCACCAGCACCAACTCCACGCGCGCCGTACGTGCGCGAAATGCGGCCCGAAGAGCTCCATGCAGCGACCATTGTCTGCACGCGCGCGTTCGCGACGAACAGGTTCCAGCGCTGGATTGGAAGCATCCCACGAGGCTCTGGATACGCTCTCCCACCGCGCGACACGACGCTTAAGGGGCTCAAAGCCCAGCCGCGTCCCACACGAACGCTGTACCACTTCCAAGCCGGCCTGATTCGCACTATGCTCCTCACCGGCGGGCGAGTCCTTGTAGTGGTCCAGCCAAAGGAAGACGGCACTGAAGAGATCGTCGCGGTCGCGCTGTGGAATCGTCCTGGAGCCGAGATTGACTCGCCTGGCGTACTCTTGCGCGCGAAGATGCATCGCGCCGTTCTGGGCGACGCGTGGCATCCGTTCGGCGGATGGAATATTGGCGGCCTGCGCGTATGTTCTCTCCTCGCAACGTGTTCGACGGTATCTGAAATTCTGTGCAGCGCGCTCTCGGTGCACAAGCGCAGTACGTGAAGTGCCATGTGAACGCTTTGAAGGAAAACGGATATACTCACCGCGACGCGTGGACGCTGGAAATCCTTGGCACCGATCCCGACGAGGAGGGCAAGGGTGCGTCTGACTTGAGACCTATGTTACTATCACGGTGACACTGCATAGGACACGCTGGCAAGCTCATGCGCGAGGGTTTAGCCTTCATCGGGAACAAGCCCTGCCTGCTCGAAGTACCATCACCGCAGGTGAAGAAGATATACGAGCACTACGGCTTCGTCGTGCGTTGTCGCCATTCTAGCACCTTCTGATTGTACTCACCCTCTGCAGGAGACAGCCGTGTTGACCTTTGGCAAAGGTCGAGTCGACGAGCAGGGACTCCGCTGCTCGAAGACAGATACAGCTCTAGCGACAGGCTTCCCGGTCTGGCCGATGCTCCATCTTCCCAAGGCGTGACCTGTCCACCCATTCAGTTGTATCTCACATCTATACATCCACTCGTTAAACCGTGTCATTATTATCATCATCTCATCGGAAATAAGAACATAATCATCGTCGCAGCGCCTCAGCCTCGCTCATGAAAGTCGCTACAAACATCGCCACGCCTTCCGGAGCCTCTGAACAATTCGTAAATCGTCTCATCTCCTCGTCGTCCCTTCGCAATCCTGCGAGAACACACTTCTCTGCCAAGTAATCCGCACGAAGGAGTGTACCACCGCCCCGTTGCGCACAGGTTCTGAGCACGAGCTCACGCGTCGCTTGGGAGAGAAGGTTCCATTCCGACTCCCCCAGCGGCCGTTGGGACTCGGCGTGCAGTTTCGACCAGACGTCTTCGATGCAGATGCCGGCATCGGGTGAGGACTCTATTGTGACGCGCCAGGGGAATTGGGGAGAGATGATGACGAGCTTCTGGATCTGCGGAGAACTGGAGGGGTTCATCGCGGGTGTCGAGCGGATCCGCGCCTCAGTCATACCAGTGGCAGACCGCACGACGATGCGATTTGTCGAGAGGTTCAAAGCCACTGTACCCGCGAGTAGTTTCGAGAGTCCGTGTTCGTCATAGTCAGCTGGAACGGGGTCTGTATCCGTATCCTGAGTCGGCTGGTCATCGGGAACGGCTACCGCTGCAGCTGAGGGATCCAACATAGCCAGACCTGCATTGAGCGCTCGCGCCTCTGGACTGTTCGCCGGCACCTTCATCGACATCAATGCAGCGCCAGTTGCTAATTGCGCAGCAGCAGCTGCAAGGGCGGCCGGGTCCTGTGGTCTCCTCGGTGTCGGCGCATGTGACACGAGAGGCGTGCCCGGAATAACGGTCAGGAGGGGTGTTGATGCTGCAGCTGGGACCGTAGCGGGAAAGACTGTCACAACCTGAGGCTGAGGGGGAGGCGCCGGTGCGGGCGTAGGTACGGGTGCTTTTGGTTTGGCGCGCTTCTTGCGCTGCCACGCGCCGTCGGGATGCTTCGGGTCCAGAGGCTCGCGGTACTCCTCGTACTCCGTCTCCGCCGGCGAAGGGGCGCGGGGAACTTCAACTTGAGGAGTAGTGACCTAGGTGTCGCAGGGACAATATCAATGTAAGTTGAGATAAACGTGGATGGTAGATGCAAGATGGAAGACGTACAACCATGTGGACCGGTATTGTAGGATATGGCGAGTAGAAACCAGGATAGTACGGCGAGCCGGCGTAGGCGTGAGCCTGCGGAGGCGGGATCGAATACGGCGCAGGTCCTGGTGCGGCGTGGTACGGGTCTGGTCGTTGCTGCCTAGGCGGTAATGGAGGTGACGGGTCTGCAGATAGATGATAAATGTATTGTACACCGCGGCATAGGAAGATGCACGACGCACATTGAGGACCGAAGTCAACCCCTGGATAGTGCTGAGGGGTGTAGAACGCATCTCGGCGGGATTTATACGGGGGTCCAACGAACTGCGCTGGATGCCATGGCGGAGGACGTGCGTGCGCGACTCGATTGGGCACCGCGTCGTATGTGTAGCCTCTCGACCGTGATCGGCGACGTCCACAAGGCAAAAAGTCAGATAGCAGCGATGGCATCATCCGTCGTATTTGAGTCGTCCGTGTAAAGCAGAATGTAGATGTGAGTGCGGGTGTGCTGTCAAGCTAGGGCCGCGGCACACTATATAGCGAGGACGCGGACGATGGTTGCCATGGTCCGCATTGTACATTGCAGCTGGAAACGATGTGAGCGAAGTACAACAGCCAAACTCGCACGGTTACAATGAGCGGAGCCGATGGTGATACGTCGGACGCGGGTGCGGTTTCGCGAGAACAACTCCTCGGATTTCCGCTGGGCGACATCGGGTAGTTGTTAGACCGCTCCACGCGCACAGAAGGCGTCCCCATTGTGTCCTATCCGTAATACGAGGTGTCAGAAGATGTCGTTCGCTTCGTTGGCGAGAGTTCAGGTCATGCGTTGGTCCCTTCCACCCGCCGGTCGCTTCGCAATCACGATTCGATGCTGATAAAGACTCGCCGGCGTCGCAGGACAGAGAAGGGAGAGTATGGTGTCTATCCCGTGTGAGAGTGGCTATTTGTTAGACTGTGAGGGCCTGTCGTGGATCCATCGCGATATGATGCTGGAAAGAACAAGCCTGTCGGACAGCTGTACACCAATCCGGAAGTAGAACAAAGGACGCCGCCGATTCTGAAACCAAATGGGCCCTCGTGTACGCGAGGAAATGCCGAATCCTGCTACCTACAAAGCCCGGGTCCACAGCCGTGCGAGGGCGTACTGTTCTGACAAAATGATATGATGACGGATATCATATGCGTGCGAAATGGAGCCTTGCCTCGGGAAATTCTCTGGAGCACGTGATGGTTCGAGGTTGAGTGCGGTTGGGATTCCGGAAGCATCCGTTCCGCGTCTTGACCTCCTGCCATGTCCTCGAACTCGACTTCCACTGCTTCGTCGCTACTACGCCCTGGCAGCAGATACTACTCATCTAGGGATTTGGAATTGGCGAGCCTCCGTAGAATCTGTTCATATGAGCACCTTTCGTCTGAAAGCCCAAAAATTTCGCTGGCTCTCTGCCCGCGCGTCCCCAGTCATCCGAGGCTGCTATACTTCTTAATTGCGGCTAGAACTATGGATCATGAGCTGTAAACTTAAGGTATGTCGCCCACAATGTCTACTGGGCCCCCACTCACGCTGAGGGGTCATTATCACCAGCTGCTCGTACAAGTCGTCTACTGTATTCAGCCCCACTCACGCGCATTGAACGACGACCATATCAGCCACGCTTCAAATCAGCGTGCTATCCACGTGTGGTCAGGCGGTTACGAACCATTTCCACGGGCTGCACCACATGCCCGCGCGCGATACAAATGCACTGGACGCTCGCCGCATAACTGTACGTGTAGAGCGTTGCTAGAGGTGCAGATGCTCATGTCCTCCATATTCTACTGTATCTAACCTTTCGCTTCACGCAGACGCAACTGGCGCCTGTGTCCTGCGGCCGTGATATGTCCACCCGCTGCCTTAAATGGCACATGTAGCCATGGGTAGGGATATGATGCCCTTAAATCTTTGCGCGTGCGCATCGTGCTCAATATGTACGCACTCGAGGGTAAAACAACGGATGCGGCGTGCTCAGCCTCATCGGTATGTCTGCCCTCAGAGTTTCAGGATTGAACTTCAGGTTGACTGTCCTACAGTAGGTCGTTGAGCTCGGTTCTATGGTCTCGCAAGAAGACCAGCGCGCCGAAGCGTCCGCTCGACGGTCCTCATCGCTCGGCGCTTGACGTGTTACGCAACGGATCCGCGATTCAAGACCACCTGAAGAGCCACCTCTACCTGCACCATACAAAGACGTCGACTGCCCGGACTATACACACCTACGCCTGTCCTTTGGCGATTACAGCGAGCCAGTGATCAGCTGCGCCGAGGTTTTCCTCGCGCCGTGCGTAGGGCTTCAACACATGGACCCAGGCAGAAAGGACATCCTCGTTAGCCTCGACCAGCCCTGCATCGTTACCTCCGCCTAGGATGGACTCCACTCCCAGGAGCTCGACCAACTTTCCTCCTGCAGCCGCTACAAGCTGGCGCACCTCGTCCAGCGAGCCGACATGGTACGACGAGCGCCCGGGCTTGACGTACTGCCCCGTGCGCAAGTACGTCTCGTAAAACTCGCGCTCGCGTACGAGGCGCGATGGATCGCGCTTTGCGATATCCCGCATGTGCGCCTGGCGAGGGATGAACGCAGCGAACACGCGCCCCGTATCGTCGCGAAGGAAGCTCAAGGCGTTCTGCACCGCGAGGATCCGCTCGCCCTCGCTCACGAGGTGGTACCCCGGTCCAAGGAGCAGGACGACATCGAACGCTTTGGTCGGCAAGAGCTCCGTGTCCAGAGCAGAACCGACTGCAGCGCTCGCGAGGGTTGGCTTTCCGTCGTTCGCGCGACGCTCCTGCTCAACGTTCGCCAGCCAAACGAGCCTAGACGATAGATCACGCAGGTGCACCTCTGCGCCAGCGTCGGCAAGCTTGAACGCGTATACGCCAGTCGCACCGCCGATATCTGCGACCTTCAGCCTGTCGTTCCGTCGCGTCAGGTCGATATGCGTCGCGATTGCGTCGAGCGTCAGTTCGCGTTCCATCGGGTGGAGGCGCAGACGGTCGGCCTCGCTCGCCGCAATCGAGTCATACAGCTGCGCGACCGCTTCGTGCGAGTCTCCTGCATGCTCGGCCATCGTGGTGCTCAGGCTTGCACTTCAGCAAAACTCCAGCTTACATACCCATCTTCAACGAACCCGGTGTCCATCACCTTGCGGGACGCGCAGGACCTGGGCGAGCCGATGCTGTGTCCATGTGCACGACGAAGAGGAAGCCCGGACCGGCGCGAGGTGGTCACAATGGTCCGGCGGAGGGCGACGCGGCATCAACCGGCGACACAATGGCCATAGCGCCCGTCGCTCCGCCGCTCAGCAGGAAATGAAACCTGCACACACATGCTATCGCGCCTTATAAGACAGCGGACCGCTATTGTTCTCGGCTTCAGCCCTCTTCCTTCCCTCTTCCCTCTCCCTCTATTGTCCGTGCGCGCCGCTGCCGCCGTTGACGCTGAGCGTCGTCCACTCGCTATCAAGACCACATTCGTTTACCACTCCCTCACTCTTCACGACCACCGACCGCACCGACATCACGACCATGTCTCAGTTCAGCCGCACCTTTGCCAGTGAGTGACGACCTTCTCCCATGAAAAGGAGCGCGAGCTGACTCGTGTATGCAGACGCCGCATCCTCGCTGGCCAGCAAGCGCCACTACTCCGTCCGCCTGCCGCTCCCGCCGCTTGGCGCATCGTCTCCGCGCTCGCCGCCCCAGAGCCCTAACTCGGCGTTCTTCCCGCTGATGTACCACGCGCGCTCGCCGTCACTCAGCGGCAGTCCGCCGCAAGTGACTCCACCATTCGCCACAGTCGGCACGCCTGCTATCCCTCGCTCGCCGTCGCAGATGCAGTTCTTCCCGACTCCGCCGCGCTCCCCCTCCCAGATGCAGTTCACGTTTGGCTCGCCAATGCTCCAGGCCCAGAGCAGCTTCGTCGACCTCCGCTCGCAGAGCGCCTCGCCCGCCAGCGTCGACTCCGTCCCACAGGACGTCGCACCGCAGCCGCGTCCCATCGCCGGCCGCAAGTCGAAGGCCGCCAACGACGACGCGCCGAAGAAGCGTGGCCTCAACGCGTTCACGTACTACCGCAAGACGTTCCGCGAGCGTTACCCAGACATCGACGACGCCATCCCGACACAGAAGGACCGCTCGACCGTCACTGGCGCGATCTGGCAGGCCGAGGACGCGGAGGTGAAGGCGTTCTGCCAGCGCGTCGTCCAGCCGCACGAGCGTACCGTCGAGGAGGCCGAGCGCCTTGAGTTTATCCGCACGACTGTCAGCAACAAGCGCAAGAAGGAGCGCGCCGCCGCGGGCACGGACAAGCTCACCGGCCGCAACGCGCTCATCTTCCGCCTGTGGGAGGAGCGCCGCAGCAAGGCCGAGATTGTGCACGCTATGCAAGAGTACGACGAGGCGCACCCTGCTCCGGAGCCGTCGCGCAAGCGTCAGCGCAAGAACGGCAACGCTGAGCGCAAGAAGAAGGCCGTGACGGAGGAGGTCGTGCCTGTTATCATGCACCAGCCTGCGCCGTCGTACGCTGCCTACGAGTCGCCGCTGACGTTCCCGTCGCCGCTCACTTCGGCCTCGCCGTATGCCGAACTGTACTCGCTCCCTGCCTCATCGCCTGCGCCGTCCTCTCCCGCTGGTGTCGCGCTGTCCTCGCCTGCGCACTCCGTCGCGTCCCTGCCCTCCGTCGATGTCTTCGCCCCGCAGCTTTCGTTCGATGCCGAAACGACCGCGACGCACTGGTCTCTCCTCGACCTGCTCAGCCGCCAGCCCGCCGTCGCAGCGCCCGTCGCCCAGCTGCCCATCGTTGTCGAGGTGGAACAGCAGCCCACTACCTCCGACGACATCGCGTCGGCCTTCAACTACGACGACGTGATGATGCAGCTCACCGACGCCTTCTCCGAGACACCCTTCCTCGATCCCTCCGACCCTACCCATTTGCCCTTCAGCCTCGGCGGCGAGGACAACCTTGCGGCGTTCAACCTCACGTACAACTTCCCGGAGCACTACGGGCGCCCGCCGCCCCCCTCCTCCGACCACAACATGCTTCCCACCCAGGAAGACGGGCCTCTTTTCGACATGGCTTACTTTACACCCGCGCTCGACGCGTGATGACCTCCCTCCTTTGCTGACTGGATTACAGAACTCACGACCCGGAAGAATTGACCAGCTTCAATGGCCCCAAGTACATACTCTGACTGTAGCTGTTGACCACGCTTTCCCTCATGCTCCTTTTCTTCTCATCCCTCTTGCCGCTTCGTTCGCGTCGCGTAGTCGACGGTTCGTTTGGGCTTCACGGCGTCGGACTTTGTGTCGCTAGTCGAGCCACGTACCCCCTCCCTGTTCCATACCTTTCCCTTGTTGCTCTGCCATGCTGTGCACGCTGCTGTTCTCATCATGGACGATTGACCTTCGTTCATACGTTTGCGTTTGGACTCCCTCCATACACATTTCGTCGTTTCCGTCTATCTGTTGTTTGTATACGACAAAACGCACATGACTGTCTCCCTGCAATTGCATTCCCGCTTTCTCTCCCTCTCACTCTTATTTGCTTCAAACTGTGTTGTCAGTTTCCATCGGCTTCTCCGATGTTCTCCAGCTTAGACCCCGCTTTCGCCTTCAATGTCGGGTCGGTCTCCATGTCTCCCACGTACGTCGCCTCGCTGGATCTTCGTCGTTCTCGATCGCTGGCAAGGGGGAGTTGTATCGCCTCGAGGAAGGTTATCTCTTTCCCTTCGGATTCCCTGCGCTCATGTGGCGCGACGGGCTGGTCTGCAGGCGGGGACGTGTGTGGGTGAGGTGACCAAGACGACGGAGAATGCCACTGGGACTGTATTGGGCCAGTGTTAGTCTGATTGTTAGGGGAGATGAGGCAATGACGCACGGTGAACTCGATGCTCTCGCTCTCGACGATCCCGCATTCTAGTGAATGTCGCCCACGGACGACCTGTGCTCGTCTTCTCAAACTGGGCCGCACGTTGAGGGCTCGGAGATACGCAAGAACGTACACCTTGCCAGTGATCATGGCACAGAAGAACAGCAGTGAGCGGTCCTGTGAATAGGCTAAGCAGTGTGCTTGTGCATGGCATCGGACAGTACTCACATGTATTATATACCCGAGGCCTGCGAGGATGCGAGCCAGTGTGGGAAGTGCGGCCGCTTCGAAAGCAAGATAGGATGTTCGACGCAGCAGTGCGTCAAGCGGGGCCAACCCTGTTTGCGAGCGCTGAAAATATCGTACCACTGTGAACTGGTTCAGTAGAGAGGTATACTGAGTTTCCTGTGTACGCACAGATAGCGGTGATCGACAGATCTAGGACTGCAACGAGTGTGAGCAAGGCGTCGTTGCAGGAAACAAGTCAACGTACAGATCGGGACAAAAACATAGAGAGGAACTGAACGCGCAGATGAGTAATCAATGGAGGGCTCAAAGACGTCTTGACGCACTAATAATCTTCGATTCCTGCTGCCGCCTGTGAGCATAGATTATGATTCGTAAGATGGGAACGCACTTTGTGTGCGGCACCGAAGGTATCAACGCCTTCGTAAAACGCTCCGCTCAACTTCCCACGGACAGCGATACTCTGAAAGGTTTCCTTAGGGCAGGCCCATAGAGTCGTGAACGGTCTACGTACCAAGTAGATATAAAGGACGAGTTCAGATATGAGCAGAAACGGCATATAGATGGCGAGAATCAATGAATGCGTCGCCTGAGAAATGAGGTTCAGCTGAGAAAGCGATGGAAGGGCGACGCCGCCGATAGACGAACCTTCCAGCAACGAAAGATAAAGAAGGATTGTACAAGGGTGCCGACCACCGCGTTGGCTAGTAATTCAATTCCGCGTAACTGCGATGTGGTAAGTGAGGACGTGTTGTTTCTTCGTACCAGCGCACGGGATACGCACGGGACTGCGCGACTGCACAGGGGAGTCAGTACCGCTGACTGCCTGATGTTCCAGACTGACCCAGTGATTGTCGTCGACGACGAAATGCCAAGCCTTGTAGATCTCGATGATAGTTTGAAGAACGCAGGCGAAGGCGACGATGCCAGTGTACAGCCGCAGGCCCAACCATCGGTCTCCTCGTGAGGCTGTCGCGACGTATTCCGCAAGTTGGGCGAGAATATAACCCTGAAAGAACATCTCTGCCAAGGCGATGAGGAACTCGGCCTGCGCTGTCGACTGAGACATATCCGATATCGTATGCAGAGGGGACAGATGTCGTACGGGCGCGCTTTGCGCCCAATGGACCGAGAGGTGGTGATGAGTTGTAGGGAAAGGAAAGAAGCGGTGCAAGTGGAAAGGAGAAGATGTCTAGACCATTCACACTCCTTACAAGGCTGCATGGAGCAAGCGGATCGCTGGCCTGTTCTGCTACTTCCGCCTCGTCCGCGTCATTCCGCCGGCGGGGGCGGAGGTGCCGCCCAGTTGTGATCGTGACCGTCGTCGGTAACCTTGCCGGCAACTCAAGATCGAGGGCCTCGGTCCGGTAACTAAAGCAGACGGGCGCGCAGTTTTCAGTTCGGAAGACGTGTATTACTTCATCTCATCAGCGGAAATTGCAGCGATTACGCCCACGGCCAGAACACAGGAACGTTGCTAAAGCAGAAGTTAGCAACGGACGATCAGGTGTATCACAAATGACGAACCTCTTGTACGCCTTCCAAGCAGGGTCATCCCTCCATTTCTTGTCTCCCGCCTTCTCGAGCGGAGGGACACCGGATATCTGAAGATCAAAGCATCAGATGCGGCATGTCTCGCGCACAGTAACCTTACATGGCGAAGGAGTACATAAGTAAGCAGCGGGCTCCCAAGAGCTGCCACTGTAGCCGAAGTCGGATAGGCGGCGCGAAGAGTACGAAGCGAGGAGAAGAAGACGCCGGTCCAGATTCCTATTTCGGCGACGTAGCTGCGGGAGTGCGTCACGCTATGTGAAACATTTCGAATTCTAGGCGCTCACTTCGGATGACGACTCCAACCCCAGAGTCCGTGTGAGATGAACTTTTCAGAGTGCACCTTGGCGTCCTTCGCGGCGCGCCATGCCGACTTTTGGCGATCAGCAATGACCTCAAGAACAAATGCAGCAGCAGCGAAGGCAAGTCCAACTTTATCGCCGCGTGACAGTGGCGTGTGTTGAGTAGCGGGGAGGACGTTCATCTATCAGATAGCAGATTAGTAGCGAGTATACGATCCAGCCATATGCGCACAAGATAGACCGGAAGGCCAACGAGCATAACCCAGTTCGCTGTGCGAGTTACGAGCGTAAGATGGGACTTTTATCGCGATACTTCACGTGCCAGACCTTGCATGAACCAGGCGAGCGCGAAAGTCACGGGGTTGGAGCGAATCGTGTCGAAGCGAGAATCCCCGTTGTGGCGAATCGCGCGCTGTGTCACGAATGATTTAGCACCATTGGATTGGATGATTAGGTGCACATTACCTCAAGAAGGAAGGAGCCAAGGCGCGCAGACCACACAACAAGTCCAGCAGTCAAAATGAGTTGGCGCGGTGCGAAGTTCGTCGTGTTCAAAGCAGGAAGAGTCGCTCCAGGTATACCGTCCCAGTACTTGGCCTTCAGAGCGGGTCCGTAGAGCGAGACGCCAGTAGCGCTCAGAAACCCGATACTGCCGCACAGATCGTAGAAACGCTCCGTCTGGAGAGGGATGAAGACTGCCGCAAAGAGCGCCTGTAGCCCGTATGTCGTGGCAATCGTGGGAACCAGACGCGATAAAACAGCCATACTGTGCGAGAAGAAAGGTCTGGCAAGGACGCGAGGATGACGGTTGAAGACAAGCTGCGCGATTTGCCGCGGGACGTGTTCCGGGATTTGCACCCGCATCGAGACGTCGAAGCGTCACGTGTAGTCAGATCTCCAAATATCGTCGCTCGTGCAGGGACTATACCGGAGTGAAGTCGTAACTCATACATAGGCCATATTGCAAGGAATCAAATAAGGCCAGTTCCGCTCAAGGAAGACTGGACTGCCCGTGCTACATACTCATGCGCCGCAGGAGAGATATGATAATTGTTGCCTAAAGGCGAATCAGTAACCAGCTCAATGTCAATCAGCAGAGTATACATACACCAAATGAAAGTGTCGCCGTCGCCGAAGCTTGTGGCATCTTGGAATCCAAACTGTGTCGGATTGTCGAGAAGTTGGGCAACGACGCTATTCGTGTCGACCACCCATGCTTGGACCTGTAAGCAATATCAGCGTGTCTCTAGAATATTGATCGTAGAATCTTGCGTACATCAGTGTGCGCTGCCACGAGTCCGGCCACACGAGCAGCAAGCTGGGAGTTGTAGTCCTGAACCGCAGCCTTGTACTTCGCTTGATCTTCCGCCGACACGGTCATGATCTGCCACAGCGTCAGCACATGCGTCAGAGCACGTATGAGAGCAGCCGCTTACCAATGGTGACCTGTCTGTGGGCGGCACATTGAGGAAGAGGAAATTGCGACCGCCATAACCATACAACCGTTCCATCTCGTTGAAGTAGCTGTCCATGAGCTGCGAATTGATTCTGCTCATCCTTCAGTCGTACGGCTCCAGAACGGAAATTCAAACCCACGTAGACTGATTGGATGCCGACTGATAGGAACCTCCGATGTCGTTGATACCTATGAAGGTCGAGAACAACGTGTTGTCGCCGGTCCACGCTATGTTGTTCAAGGGCGAGTCGCCTACATACCCAGCTTGGAACTCGTCAATTTGCTCGATAACGCTCAGGATTTCCGGGCTGGGCGGAGGAACGATGCTGGCGTTGATTGTCGCGCCTGCAAAGGCGTTAGTGGGCCGTCGTCGCAGCTTCGAGGAAGACAAACGTACCTCCCCAAGCAAAGTTGAAGGCGAACCTCTCGCTGGAGTTATACTTCATGACGTCCCAGTACACCCAGTTTGGGACCGAGCCACAAGCTGTGCTTCCAGGCAGATCGGGATTCCCTGTGCAGTGCTAGTGAGCATGGTGGGCCCGGAGGAACTTCTCCGCGCACCAAGAGGATTCGAGTCGCTTGGCTGCGCCAGTGTATAGTTGAATTGCGTCTGGGTGTATCTGTGGCGCGTCAAGAAGGGTGCCACCGGACATGGAGCAGCCACCCACGAATCACCGAAGCTGAACCAAAATCCGGTGGGCGTCGCTCCGCTTAGGAGGGCGTACGAGGCGAGCGCGCAGATAGTGACCGGCGACAACATCGTTCAAGTTGGGACGAGCACAAGTGCGTTGAGCAAACAGCAGAGCAACTCTTCTGCTGCTTTTATCTAGCTCGGCGGGCGGGCGTACACGTCTCGCGGCTCTTGAACGTGAGAATCCTCCCTGAGACCAGGGCACCTGCGCACAACACATGACTAGCATTGCGCATGGCGACTGAAGAAGGAGGAAGCCTGATCGTCGTCATGGGTCACAAGGCTCGAGTTGGAGAACACGAACAGAGGACTTCCCGATTCACAGAGCAATTTTAGGTAGACACACGGCGGCCCGATTCCACGTATACGACGTCGAGAGGTATGCGTATTTCGTCATAGGTCGTGAGAAGGGCAACACAGGTGGTCCAATCCGTGGGAAGTTGCGCTGCTGAGCGTGCTTCTCGATGTGGAGCGACGCTGCCGAAGTGCCGCGACATGGTGTTCTTGCCACGAGCAACCATGAGGAAGATCCCAGTCTGATTACACCGCGAACTAGGCAAAATGTGCATGCTGCAGCGTCGAAAATGTGGGGGTGAAAGTAAAGAGCGGTTGATTTGGTTATGTTTGGTATAGGATGCCTCCGACCTGATCTACACCCACCTCGCTGCTTCCGAAGCCTCACCGCGAAACTGAGTCGAGTACAGCGGAAAAGAAGGTGGTAGCGGCGACGGCTCCCGGACATGGTATGTAGGTATCGGTGCATCGGGCCGCGGCATGTGGCTCATCTTATACGACCAGCCGTCGCTCCCTGTTGTCGTCTCTGTCGCGCGACGGCTCCCGGCGACTTTGAGGTTCAGGACCATCCGACTGCACATTGTTGACCCGAGTGCCATGAGCATCGGGTCCCACATGATGCGTAATGTGTCCTTGGGCGCTGGTGAGTTCGCGAACGAGACAACATCGGGCTTGCACTTACCCGCGTAAATGGGAGCTGGATGAAAATATTGACCAAAGTTGCAGCGGACATTCTACGTGTCAGACGCTATCAGCAACTGTTCTCTATGGTGGAAGAGACCACTTACATGACGAAGTACAACGCCGAGTCGAATGCCATGAGGCTGTACACGCTCCTGCCTGCCCCAGTATTGCGTGAGGCAGTGGAGGTAGTAGATGCGTGATCATAGATCTTCCACAGCGCAAGACTGAAGGCGAGGATATCATACGCGAGACCGGGTAGACTACGTCTTTGTAAGTATGCACCTTGACATGCATCGTCGGATGAGCGTACAATGGTGTGAATATCAATGGCACGTCGACAATACTGTGGCAGGCTCTCAGTCCGAACGGGAGCTCAGCTACGACTGTAGACCGTCAACTGGGAAGGTACCTTGAAGGAGAAGAGTTCGAAGCTTACTCTTATCCGGTATGAGGTTGACAATCGTTAAGACTATGATGCCGATGTTCGTAAGCGCCCAGACGACGACGATTCCGACTTTCATCATGCGATTCGATTGATACAGCGCCCGCACGCGATATGTGACGATGGCTGACGTGACCAACCACTGCGCGGCGGCTATAACGAAGGACGTAAGCATGAATCAGAGTCCTTCAGGGGAGGAGCTCACTCTGAGCTGAGAGCGAGACGTGCAGCCATCCTTCGCCTTTAGTTTGTGAGTACCCAGACGTGGCGCATTTCAGGTAGATTGAGACTTACAACTGTGCGAAGTCAGGATGTATCGCTTCACGGAAGTGACAACTCACAACTACGACGAGCGCAGAGCGTCAGACATGCCGCTTCCGAGGAGGAGAGGTACGCACAGCGTCGGTCACGAGCCGAGAAGGAAGATTAACGCCTTCGATGCAGCGGTTAATGCCTCGTACAGAGTCGCATAGATTGCACGGCGTACTGATAACATTGAACACAGTAAACACAAAGGTGCCGTATCTGTTCTGCGAGACTCTTAAGCAGCGGGCTGACTAGGTGAAGTAGAAGCTTACGTACCAGGTAGTACAAGACCTGAAGCAGGTTGGTTCGTTTTCTCTGAAGTGCCCGTCAGCGTAGCAGGTGAGAATCCGCGGCAGTAGCTCACCCAGATTGTCTCGCGCTTGAACGGACGGTTCACGATCAGTCTCCGATGCACGACGGACGAGACTAGACGCACCTCGTCCTCGAACGTGAGGCACCAGTCCCATACAAGAATGGTAAGCGCAGACCCTGCAATGGAATACAGCATCAATACCGGGCACTCAGGCTACATAGGGAGTTCCGACTAAAACGCACCATAAATGTACTTCGTGAGCTGCAAGTCTTGTAACCCTTGCGCGAGCCCAGCGACCACAGCTCGAAACGCGTCGGAGTCCACGTCCATGGGACGGCAAAGAAAGAAAAGGCGGACACAAGAAGTCCGATTAGAGGAGGAGGGAAGGAGGGACGAAACGCGCGCGCGTGCGTGTGGCGCTGAGGTTTAAGTATCCCCAGAATCAATCAGTCAATCACGAAGAAAATAGCGCAAGCCGTGTGTCCGCATGACGGCGCGGCCATTACAGTAACCAGGAGGCTGTGTACGGGGACGGCAGTCCCTGGCCCTGAATGTCATGACCGGCGTAGTCGTAAGTCCGTGTTGCCAATTGCGTGGCACCGCTCATTTACGAATATGATCCCCGAGGTCGTTCGGAAATAGGGATTGGCGGCGGCGCGGAGTCCTCTCTGTCCATTTTGCAAACGTGAGAGTGTTCAGATCCTCAGAAAATTGAAGTAAACCGTAATATATAACTTAAATACGATATCATGCAGGCCGTTAAACGGCAGCTACTTGAGTTTCGGCTCTACGGCGCGAGCAACGAAGTCGTGCACGCCCGGCGAGATGTGGTAGTTATTACCTGTCCGCCTGTTAGCGCATGACTGCCAACTACACCGAACACGTACACCACATGACAGTCTTCTCCGTATGGCTGAACGTAGTCGCATCCTTGAACCCGTGCTTCTTGGGCGAGTTGAGCAGATTCCTCATGACGGTGTGCGTGTCGATGAGGGTGACCTTCGCCTGGGATGAAAGGACATGAATCCCCGTACGTGCACGTGCGATTTATTGACGTACATTGGGATGATTCGTCTTGAACGTGGCGACGCGCTTCGCCAATTTGGAGTTGTAGTTGAGGATAATGGGCTTAACCTTGTCCCCAACCTTCTCTGAGATCATCTGCGACACGTCCAAATTCAGCGTACACAGGTCTATGCGGTGTGCGAGGACATTACCATAGGGGACCGGTTTACAGGAGGGACGTTGAGGAAGACGAAGTTTCTGTGACCGAGGGTGTACAACGTCCTGACCTGCTCGAAGTACTTGTCGAGAATCTTATCGTTGAAGCTAAAATGGAGAAACGTCAGGACGCACATCCTGCTAGCGCGCGCAGGGTTAAAACGCACGCAAGACGATCCCCGCTCTTCATATACGTGAGCCCAATATCGTTGATGCCGAACCACATCGCAACAGCACTATTCGCGCCCGTCCAACTCTTGAGCTTCCCGCCCGGCTTCCCATTCGCCGTGTAGCCCTTCGTAAACTGCACAACCTGGTCGGCGAAGGACACGGTGTTCTTGATAAGCGCGTTGTCGACGGTGGCGCCGCTGACAGCGAAGTCGTAGCCCATGGTCACGGTGGAGTTGTATTTGACCAGGAGATAGTCGACCCAGTTCGGGTCGTTCTTCCCGCACGTGTTGACGCCTGGGAACGCCGGATTTCCTAGCAGTCCCATTTAGGTCAGTGCTAATCGGTAGGCGTATCCTCGAACTGCGTACCGATGGGATTCTTGGGCGATGGTTGTGCAGCGGTCCAGTTGAAACCGGTAGTCGAATACCTGATGAGACATGATTTCAGCGAATGGCCATCCATCACATGACATGACGCACGAGTCCCCAAAGACAAAGAGATACTTCAGAGGTGTAGTCACGGTAGGATTAGGCGTGGGGGTGGGAGCTGAGGAAGAGGCAGGGGAGAAACCGCAAGAGGTACCAGCGGCGGTGACACAGACCACGAAAGTAAGCGCAATGAAAGAACCTGCAGTCAAACGAGCCATAGAAGCACAGACAACGAGTAAAAGGCGAGTAGAAAGGGGAAGATGGAACAAGAGAAGCCGACCGCCTGTCGAGATACTTATAGAGCTGCGATATCGACAATCAGGCCTGCGGTTTGGACGTGGTCGGGTGCCGTTGAGTCCAATAATGGCAGCGACAGGGCACGAGCAGCTGCGCCTGCGGATCGAAGAGGGGAGTCATGAAACTCTTTAGCAACGGTCAGGATAGAAAGGACTTTAGTGTACACAAGTTCATATAACCGTTGGACGAAAGTTGCCAAATGGCCTGGACTCTAGGAATCTTGAAGTTACACCCTTCCGACCACGCATAAGGAAACTTGGACAATTTGGTGAAGGCACTGCGCATCGCGGGCGGCGGGCGAGCTCGCTGAAAATGGTAAGAGGACAAGATGGATAAGCGCCCGGCGTTAAACCGGTGTTTACGGAAACGCAGTTTGCCGAATCGCGACTTGCTTCCCACCGTCACGGACGACCAGAAGAACTATCATCGTTACCCAGGGACCCCTCCTGAATAGCTCACGTCTTCGTAGACTGGAACCCTAGTCAATCTTGGCTTATATCACGCTCTCCAAGTGACGGGGAAGCAACGCCAATCGCCAAATCTGCGATGTCTGCGCGGGGCAAGGCTTCATACTGGTCACACATGACGTGAATATGGTCAAGATGCTCGCCCTCTGTACCCAATCGACAGTTTTCTCGAGGTCAGGCGTCCTAGAAACGACTTGAAAATGCCAGTCACAGGACCAAGCCTGACCCGAGGTCCCTAAAGTATACCTCGTATGTTTCAAAACAAGCGTCAGCCCTATATAACCTGCTGATATCAGTCCACCAGCGAGTACTTCCTGCGAAGAAAACTTGCTGTGCACGGGAAGACTCTATGGAAACCAGTCTGGAACTGTCGACTGGGCTAGTCGTCCTGCCGCCGCGTCACGACCTCAAGCTGGGCTATAAACTGTTCTTCATCAGACAGCGAAGATATGCTTTTGGAACTCTGCACTAGTCGCCCAGCCTGCGCACTGGATCTGCGCTTGTGGTGGCCCTACCCTCGTACCTCTTATCCTGCTCGTGGGTTAGAACGACATTTACATATCATCCTACGCGCTTCTACGCTCTGGCCGTCATACCTGGAGCCTGAAGCAAGCACACCCCATGCCCGCGTTCGCTGCGCCGGCGGTCCGGCGTCCCTGGATGCTCGAGGTGCTGTCCGACCTGGCGTCGATGCTTCGTCACTGGTCACTAACCTCAAACTAGCAGGACACAAGGTCCACGCACATCAACTATATACTACTCTTCGTTCGTGGGAAAAGGTCCACAGCGGAAAATGCGCGACAAACCGCCGAGAGATGCCAGCGCGACGTGCCGGCGCATCCACGGAACGTTGTTGGTCACCTGGCGCTGTGGTACAT